>CANUEX010007749.1:0-32164 GCA_948099535.1 Jatropha multifida
AAAAGCGGTAGCGCCAGAGTCATTTACTTTTTGGCGACCAAAGAGGTTATCTATTTGATTATGGCTTATCCGAAAAACATCAAAGATAACCTGACTGATGTGGAAAAGAGTGAATTGAAAAAAATGACGAAATTACTGAAAAATGAGGTGTGACATGCATTTTTTTGACGAACTAAAAACCTCTCTGGAAGAGGCTGTAGACATCAAAAATGGGGTTAAAGCGCCGGCAAATGTCACCCGCTATGAAATAGCTGATGTAAAAGCGATTAGAGAGCAACTCAACGTTTCACAAAGTGAGATGGCGAAAGCGATGGGAACCAGCGTTGATACCATTAAAAGTTGGGAATCCAAACGGCGTAACCCGACAGGCCTGGCAGCCAAGGTACTGGCAACAATTCAGGCAAATCCCGATTTCTTTCGTGAACTTGCCGCCCATTAAACAACAGCCCCATCGGGGCTGTTGTTCTGTTACCTGGCCAAATATCTGAATTCCGGGCCGTCATTACTGTGCATGACGCCAGCGCAATGTCGCGGGCAGTACGCGCTGCGGCATTGCCGGTTCGTTGCCCTCAATCATTTGGGTGATTATCTCGAAGCAATCCTGCGCCAGACGCGGCACGTTCTGCTCGACGGTGTCGATGTGCAGCGACAGCGAATCATACAGGTAGTGATCGTCAAAGCTGGCGATATGGATGTCGCTCTCCAGCAAATGGTGCTGGCTCATATAGCGCAGCACCCCTTCGAGCAGCCCGCAGGCGGCGGTAAACAGCGCCTTCGGCGGGCGACCCAGCCTGGCACACAGCGCGGCGAACATCTCGTAACCGCTGCTCGGGTGGTAGTTACCGTGAATAATCCACTCCGGGCGCGGCGTTACGCCCGCACGCTCCAGCCCCTGCATAAACCCGGCGAGCCGATCTTTGGTGGGAGAAAGCCGTGGCTGGCCGCCAAGAAAGTAGATTTCATCGGGGTTTGCCCGTGCCAGGCGTTCGACTAAATCCGCCGTCGGCGTCAGCGAATCGGTGATCACCAGCGGCAACTGAGTGTCATTGATGTGGCGGTCAAACAGTACCACCGGCAACTGTTCGCTGAGCTTCACGTAGTCGCTGTCGCTCTGCATGCTGGAGGCGACAATCAGGCCATCCACCTGGCGCGCGACCAGGTTATTGACCACCACTGTCTCCTGGCTGGCATTTTCGTCGGTACAGGCGATCAGCAGTTGCAGACCGGCTTCGCGGCAGAGGTTTTCCAGCTCATGGGAAAAAACGGCAAAACCGTAGTTGGTGATTTCCGGCACCACCAGCCCCAGCGTGTGGCTGCGGTTTTCACGCAGCAGACGGGCATAAAGGCTCGGCTGGTAGTGATGCTGTTGGGCGATCGCCAGCACGCGGTCGCGCGTCTCCTGCGCCACGCGTAGCTCTTTGCCGCGGCCGTTAAGCACCAGGCTGGCAGTGGCTTTCGACACCCCGGCCAGCGCAGCGATATCACTGATGGTAACGCGTTTTGTTTTTCGCACGGTTTTGCATCGTTTAAGGAAACAAGCACTTATTCTACCATGCAAGAACGTAACGACCAGTAGTGGGCCTGTACTTCTGCGCCTCCGCGCAGGGTTAATTGCGCCGGATGCGTCGGGAAATAGCGGCTGCTCATCACCCCTTCGCCCTCGTTGATAAAGATCTCCACGCTTGAGCGATCACAGAGGATCTGCAACTTCTGCGCGCTGCCGCGCCAGTAACGGTAAAGCCACTCGCCGGTTTGCAGGCTGCGACGGGCCAGACGCAGTTCGTCGCCGCGCCATTCGAGAATGAGCGTATCGGCGAAATTCAGCGTTAACCCGCCCTCGCTTTCCAGCACCAGCTCAAGTTGCTCTGCCTCCAGCGCAGGCATCGCTTCTGCCGTACCGCGATAGCGCTGTTCTTCACCGCGCAGCGCCTGTAGCTCAGCAACCGGCTGCTGATAGAGCTTACCGTTATGTTCAGTCAGTTCACGCAGGCAGGTCATCTGGTGGATCCAGCCATTCGCCACGGTTGGCTGTAACATCTCTTCGCCATCCGGTACGCCCATCCAGCCGACCAGCAGGCGGCGGCCATCATCGGCGAGCGTGGTTTGCGGGGCGTAAAACTCAAACCCGGCATCCAGTTCGGCAAACTCACCGTGCTGATACTGCGCGCTGGCGTAATCCAGCGTACCGCTGAGATAGGCGCTCGGGTAGGTATTGAGGTAGCGTTTCTCCTCACGCGCTACGCCCTGCGGGCAGCAGATCAGAAAGGTGCGGTCGCCGAGGGTGAACATATCCGGGCACTCCCACATATAGCCCGCATCGCCCAGCCCGTTCAGGTCGCTACCGGCGATTTCACCGAGGTTTTGCCAGTTCCACAAATTCTCTGAGCGCAGCAGCAGCACCTTGCCCTGCAACTGTAAATCCTGCGCGCCCAGCACCATGTACCATTGCCCGTCGTGCCGCCACACTTTCGGATCGCGCACATGGCCGGTGTAGCCGTGCGGCAACGGAATGGCCGGGCCGAGCTTGTCGAAACCGCCGTCGCTGTTTTGTACCGCCAGGCATTGCCACGCGGTGCGGGAACCATCGTCAAACTTCACGTTGCCGGTGTAGAACAGCGTCAGTACGCCATTGTTATCAATGGCGCTGCCGGAGTAGCACCCATTGCGGTCATACTCTTCGTCGGGCATCAGCGCGATCGGTTCATGTTGCCAGTGGACTAAATCCGCCGAACTCCAGTGCGCCCAGCATTTGTGCAGGTGCTGACACCCCAGCGCATTCCACTGGTAGAACAGATGATAACGCCCGGCGAACTGGATAAAACCGTTCGGATCGTTAAGCAGCCCGGTCACCGGCGCAAGATGCCAGGCGGGGTAGTGCGGGTCTGCCAGCGCTTTCGGCTGGCCTTTCATTACTGCCTGCAACATGGCAGGCAGCAGGGTTGTTGAAGCCATTATTCGGAGTCCGTTTTGTATTTCAGCAGGTAAGAGATAACAAACGCGGCGCTAAATGCAATCACCATCCCAATAACATAGTTGAGCAGCGAGCTGGCCTGCACAATCGCCATACCAGGGATGCCCGTCAGGCCGACCGCCGTCATATACACATGCACCGAAACCACCCACGCGCCGCCCGCAGCCCCGCCGATAAGCGCGGCGATAAAGGGTTTTACAAAGCGCAGGTTAATACCGAAAATCGCCGCCTCGGTGATGCCGAGCAGCGCCGAGAACGCCGAAGGCAGGGTAATGGCTTTGATCTTCGCATCTTTCGTTTTAAACCATACCGCCAGACAGGCACCGCCCTGCGCGACGTTAGCCATCGCCCAGATCGGCAGCAGGAAGTTGACGCCGATAGATGGATTGCCCAGCAGCCCGGCTTCAATCGCGTGAAAACTGTGATGCACGCCGGTAATCACAATCACCGAATAGAGCCCGCCGAACAGCATGCCAGCCAGCCAGCCTGCATGGCTAATCAATGTGCTGAGGACAAAAGAGATGCCGTCGCCCAGTGCGCGCCCCGCCGGGCCGATAACCAGCATGGCGATAAAACCAGAGATAATCACCGTCAGGAACGGCGTCAGGATCAGATCCAGCGCATCCGGGATCACCCGGCGCAGTTGCTTCTCCAGCAGGCTCATAAACCACACGGCCAGCAGCACCGGGAAAACGGTCCCCTGGTAGCCGATCATCGCCACTTCGATACCGAAAAAGTTCATGGTATGGAAGCCCGCCGCCACGCCCCAGGCGTTGGTCAGCGCCGGGTGCGTCAGAATGCCGCCCAGTGTCGCGCCAAGATAGGGGTTACCGCCAAACTCGCGGGCGGCGGTAAAGCCAATCAGGATTGGCAGAATGATAAACGCCGCCGAACTGAACATGTCGAGCATGATGTACAGAGCGTTGTCCGGGTTCACCCAGCCGTAGGTTTTCACCATTCCCAGCAGCCCCATCAGCAAGCCGGAGGCAACGATCGCCGGGATAATTGGCACGAAAATGTTCGACAGCAGGCGGGCAATACGCTGAAACGGATTAAGCTTGCGCGCAGCAATATCGGCGGCTTCTGACTTGCTCGATTCGTTGATCCCGGCCTCAGCGATAAACGCGGCGTAGACTTTATTCACCACGCCAGTGCCGAAAATAATCTGCAACTGCCCGGCGTTACGAAAACAGCCTTTCACGCCGTCAATTTTGCCGATCGCCGCGGTATCGGCTTTCGCGTCTTCCACCAGCACTAAGCGCAGGCGCGTGGCGCAGTGCGCGGCGCTGGCGATATTATCCTTACCGCCCAGCAGCGGCAGCAGCGCGCGGGCAATTTGTGCAAAATCCATAACAACCTCTGTCTTCTCGTTATTGTGGTGTTAACCCGGTTGAGACGACCCCCGCACCCCGCAGGGGCCGAACTCATTAGAACCAGGTCTCCATTTGGACGCCGAAGTTCCACTCGCCGCCGGATTTAAAGCCGTTGCTGCCAAAGGCATCATCGCTGGCGTACTTATCCAGACGGTGATCCCAGTCCATCCAGGTGGCGAACAGGCGGATTTCCGGGCGTTTGAGGAATTCGCCGACGTCGCTGGCTTTCAGCGTCGGGGCGACGGTCAGTTTATAGAAGCTACCGCTCACTGCGTTACGGCTGTTGTAGCCTTCCGGGCGCAGATCCATGTACTGGTAGCTGCCTTCGTACTGCATTTCGAAGTTTTCGGTGATCCCCTGAATCAGGCGCAAGTTGGCGGTCGCCCACTGGTAACTGTCGCCTTTGACGTAGCGATCTTTACTGCTTTGCGCCAGTACGGCCGGTGCAATATGCCAGCCGCCGCCCAGCGGTGTGATGCCGTAGCTGGCGAGGCGCCAGGTGTTCGCTTCCGGCAGCAGCGCGCCGTCGGAACCGATTGATTTCACCTCTGCGCCCAGCCCGTGGCCGTAGAGCAGGGCGGTTTTCGCCGAGCCTTCCCGCAGCCCATAGAAGCTGTCGTTATGCAGGCCGAGCAGCGCATGTACACCGGTATTCGCGGCATCGCCCTTCACTTTATTGCCGTCGAGATCGACACGATCGTCGTTATCTTTGGCGCGCATGCCACTGACCATCAGTTGCAGCGGGCCGTAGAAGTTGTTCAGCGACAGAATATAGTTCTGCGCCGTGTTTTCACTGTTCTCAATGTCGCCGAAGGTGCGGCCGTAAATTGACAGGTTGCTGTGTGTGTCATCATTCCACTTCATGTCGTAGATCCCTGCGCCGGTCCCGGCGAGGAACACCACATCGGAGTCGATCCAGTGGATATCAAAGTTATCGCGGTCAAAACGTTTACCGGCCCAGACGGTGGAGTCTTTAAATGCGCCGGTGAAGCTCGGTAGATGGCCGATTTCGGTAAACGCCTGGCGCAGGTTGAGATCGCTGCTGGAGGCTGTCCAGTCGTTATAGGTTTTTTGCCCGTCGGCCAGCATTACCTTAAAGCGCGTGGTTGCGCCGTTTGCCAGCGTCTGTTTATGTTCGAGGTTCATCTCGACATAGGTATCCGGTTCGTTACCCAGGCGACCGACATGACCACCGGTTTCACCTGCCGGGGTCACCGTTGGTCCGCCCTGCGTTTTAGCAGCGGAGTTGTTCATCAGCAGGCCGGAGCGGGCGTAGCCGTGGAACTCAAACCCGCCTTCATCGGTGGCTTTTTGCTCCAGTTTGGCAGTGCGCTGCTCAACCTGGCTGGTCGTGGTTTGCGTCTGCTGCTGCGCGGTTGCCAGTTGCTGCGCCTGTTTTTCCGCCGCTTTGGCGCGGGTTTCTGCGGCATTTGCGCGTTGTTCTGCCGCCTGTAAACGCTGTTCCAGCGCGGCAAGACGAGCTTCTATACTGCTCATGCTGGGATCGGCTGCCAGTGCAGCGCCAGAGCTGAATATCAAACCAAGGGTTACAGCAAGCGTGCTTTTTTTCATCATTTTGCATCCCTAAGGAAGAGCTATCATCACAGGATTGTTTTTTTTGCTAAACCGGTTTAGGTGATGAATCATACGCACGGCTAATTTCATCACGCAATCAAATTTGCTAAACCGGTTTAGTGATTGTGAGACGGCTCGCAAAACGAAGCGGCACTCAGACGGGTTGTTCTTCCAGTTGATGACGATAGGGCAAGGCGGTCATCGCGCCTTTCGCCGTGGTGGCGAGTGCTCCGCAGCGCTGCGCGGTGGCAAGACGTTCGCCAAGTTGCGCCTGGGTATCCGGTAGCCCGTGCTGCGCCAGCTCCCACAGTAATCCGGCAACAAACGCATCTCCCGCGCCGGTGGTATCGACGCTGATAACCGGCTGTGTCGGCCAGGCGCTGAGCGCGCCGCGCAGGCAGGCTTTGACGCCTGCTTTACCCTGCGTCACCAGCAACAGCGGGATGGCGAAGCGTTCGGCCAATTGCTGCATGCTGGCGTCGATATCCGCCTGGCCACTAAAAAAGGCCAGCTCTTCTTCCGAGAGTTTTACCACGTCCGCCAGCGTGAAGGCCTGGCTCAGGGCATCGTGCAACTGCTGCGGATCGGCCCACAGATCGTGGCGGATATTCGGGTCGAAGCTAACAAATCCCCCGGCCTCACGGATGCGCGTCATCGCCGTAAACGTGGTGCTGCGCGACGGTTCAGCAGAGAGCGCAATCGAGCAGCAGTGCAACCATTCGCCGCGCTGAAAGGGGGGTAAATCATCCACAGCGAGAAACAGATCGGCGCCCGGTCGTACCATAAAGGTAAATGAGCGCTCACCCCCTTCATCGAGCGCGACTATCACCGTGGAGGTGCGCTGCGCCGGATCGGCAGACATAAACGCGGTATTCACCTGTTCGGCGTCGAGGGTTTGACGCATAAAATGACCAAAAGGATCGTCACCGACGCGGCCGATAAAACCGCTGTTTCCCTGCAAACGCGCAATACCGACCGCCACATTCGCTGGTGCGCCGCCGGGACACTGCAACAAGCGCCCTGCGCCTTCCGGCAGTAAATCGACCACGGCGTCGCCCAGACACCAGACTCGTGCTGACATAACTCTCTCCCGCTTTAAAATAATCGCTAAAACTTAACTAAACCGGTTTAGCAAATCAACTGCATCGTTAAGTTGTCATCTTTTTTTGCTAAGGTGCAGGGCGGGTTTCCTTACTCTGGACGCAACAATGCCGCAACCGCTGTACGTTTTCGATCTCGATAACACCTTGATTTCTGGTGACAGTAGCACGCTATGGAGCCGCTACCTGGTGCGTGAAGGTTTTGCCGATGGCGCGGAATATTTGCACCATGAAGAGCGGATGATGCAGGATTACGCGCGTGGCGAAATGAATCTGCACGAGTATGTGGCGCTGACCATGTCGCCGCTGCGCGATTTCCCGGTGGCGCTGGTGGATAGCATGGTGGCGCGGTGTGTGGAAACGGAGATTGTGCCGCGCATCTACCCGCAGGCGCTGGCGTTAATCAGGGAATTGCAGGCCAGCAACCAGGCGATGCTGATTATCTCCGCGTCGGTCAGTTTACTGGTGAAGGCGATTGCGCCAGTGCTGGGCATTGAGCACGCGATTGGCGTGGAGGTGAAAACCGATAACGGGCGCTACACGGGGGTCATCGACGGTACGCCGAGCTATCAGCAGGGCAAAATTACCTGCCTGGAAAACTTCCTTGTTCATCACCCGCAGCATCGTGGGGAGGTGACGTTTTACACCGACTCGATTAACGATTTGCCGCTCTGCGAATACGCCAACCACGTGTTTATGGTGAATCCCTGCCCGCAACTGGCGGCGCAAGGAGAACTGCGCCGCTGGCCGCAACTTAACTGGCAGCTTACTCTGGCTTAAACAGCGGCACCGGTTTACCGATAATATAGCGTCGGCGCAGCCAGGCCGATGCCATATCCATCAGCATCACCACCGCGACCAGAATCACAGTGATAAACATCACCACATCCCAGTTCCATAGCCGCATGTTTTCGGCATAAATCAGACCGATACCGCCCGCGCCGACAAACCCCAGCACCGCCGCCGAACGGGTGTTGGACTCGATCTGATAAAGGCTCAGCGCGAGGAAGGTCGGGAATGACTGGGTAAAGGTGCTGAAACGGTGCTTTTGCAGGCCGCTCGCGCCGACAGCCGTCATACCGCGTCCCGGCGAACGATCCACCGCTTCATGGCTTTCCGCATACAGACGGCCAAGCAGACCGGTATCCTGCATGATGATTGCCAGTACCCCGGCCAGCGGCCCGAGACCAACGGCACGCACAAAAATCAGCCCCCAGATCGCCATATCGATGCCGCGCAGAATGTCGAACAGGCGACGCATACAAAACGCCACCGCACCGAGAAACCCGCCGCGCATGATGTTGCGTGCGGCAAGGAATGAGAGCAGTAACGCCAGCATGGTGGCGGTGAGCGTACCGGCGAAAACAATCGCCAGCGTGATGCCAATCTGCGAGAAATAGTAGCCAAATGGCCAGTTGAGGAAATCGTGCCAGACAAACATGCGCAGCAGATAGCGGCCAATCTGCTGCATGCCGTTAAGTGCCTGATCGAGCGGAATGCCGAACTGCATAAAAAACCACAGATAATAGAGCGCAGCGGCCAGCGCGATCAGGCCGAGACGGCGCAGATAGCGCCCCTGCGCTTTGAACAAATCACTGTGCAGTTTCCGGCTTAAGGTCACATTCGGTACGGCTTGCCAGCTTGTCATTTTGTCCCCTCCAGCACCCACTGGCGCAAACGGCCAGAGAGGGTATCGAGCGCCGAAACCACAATGATGATCAGCAGTAGTGTAATGCTGACCTGATCGTAGCGGTCGAGTTTGATATTGGTCATCAGCTCCTGGCCGATGCCGCCTGCGCCAACCAGACCGAGAATGGTGGAGGAGCGGAAGTTAATCTCCAGGCGCATAAAACCGTAGGAGAGAAAAATCGGTTTGACCTGCGGCCACAGCGCGAAGCGGATGCGTTGCAGATGCGTGGCGCCGCAGGCGGCCAGCCCGCGTACCGGGCGATCCTGCGTGCTTTCCACCGCTTCATAAAACATTTTGGTCAGGCTGCCGACGGTGTGCAGCGCCAGCGCGAGGAAACCGGGAATCGCGCCAATGCCAAATGCCATCACGAAAATGACCGCCCACGCCAGCTCCGGCATGGTGCGCAAAAACGCCACCAGCGCGCGAATGGCAAAACGTACCAGCGGTGGCGACCAGGTGTTGCCCGCTGCCAGAAAAGCCAGCACGCCAGCGATAACAAAAGAGAGCAGCGTTGAGGCCAGCGCCAGTTGCAGAGTCTCCCAAATCAGCGGTAACTGAATCGGCAGACGATAACCCCAATACGCCAGCGAGCCTTTGGTGTGGCTGTCGGCAAAAAGCACAGACCAGTGCAGCGTCGGCACGGTTTCCAGCATGTAATCGAGGAAGTTGGGCAGTGAGTGCCAGATGGTAAAAATATTAAATTCGGCGGCGTTCCCGGCGGCAAACCAGAGCGCCAGCAGCAGTAACGACCAGGCCACAGTGTCGCGCTTCTGGCGCGCTCTGACCTGCTGGTAATAGTGCTCAAACTGCGTATTCGACGTGTTCATGCGTTGCAATAGCGTCCTGTATGACAATCGAATAAAAGCCCCTGGTGCGACGCAGGGGCTTATTTCATGGCGTGCCGATTAACGTGCAGTCACCAGCTCGCGTTTCATCTCGATAATCTGTTTGAAATCGTCCACGCTGCCCGGGCCGATATGCTGCGTGCCGCCCATCGCTTTCACGAAGCAGGCGTGATTATCGGTATCCAGTTTCTTCACGGCGGTAATGACTTTGGCTTTGAAATCCGCCGGCAGGCTGTTGCTCACCAGAATCGGGCCGTTCGGGATCAGCGTCGATTCCCAGATGATGCGGATCTCTTTCATCAGATTCGGGTGATCCATGCGGATCAGGCGGTTAAAGGCGCCCGTGCTGTAGCCGGTATTATAATCGCCAACCATTGACGTCCAGGTGACCGCGCCCGCGAACTGGCCGTTCAGCACGCCGAGGATGTCCTGCTCATGACCGCCAGAGAAGGTAACGCTGGAGAAGTAGTTGTTGTATTTGTTGTCGGCATTGCCGCCGAACTTCTGTTTGAACGCGTAGTTCGGGATCAGGTAGCCGGAGGTGGAATCCGGGTCCGCAAAGCCGAACGCTTTGCCTTTCAGATCTTCCAGCTTTTTGTACGGGCTGTCGGCTTTCACGATCACCACGGAGTGGTAACCGCGCGATTGATCTTTATCGTCAACGGCGATGCCCACGATATCGACCGCTTTCGGGTTGTTGATATACACCGAGGCGTAAGAGGAAGGCGACATGCTCAGTACCACGTCAACTTTCCCGCCCAGCAGCCCCTGGATCACACCGGAGTAGTCAGAGGAGTTGCGCAGTTTGGTATCGACGTTCAGCTCTTTATCGAGAAACTCTTTCACACACTGGTTATCGCCGATTTGCTGGGTCGCGTTCTGCCCGCCCAGAATCCCCAGATTCAATTCCTTCGGCTGCTCAGCGGCAGAGGCCTGCCATGCCAACAGAAGACCTGTCATCAATGCAGATAAACGTAATGCGCCAGAAATAGGGTTTTTCATTGTCATTGCCTGTGTTGTCTCATTGGAAGGAATAATTAATGCAATTGGCTGATTTCATCGCCGTACAGCACGTGCAGAACATCCTGTGTCAGCCGGGAAGGGTGGTCATCGAAAATAATGCGTCCCTGCGCCACGCCGATAACCCGCGTGCAGTACTCTTTCACCAGCTCAACAGAGTGCAGGTTGACCATCACGCTGATGCCCTGCTGGCTCACTTCGCGCAGCACGTCCATGATGCGCTGGGTATTTTTCGGATCCAGCGAAGCGACAGGTTCGTCCGCCAGTAATAACGAGGGGTTCTGGATCAGCGCCCGGCAAATCGCCACGCGCTGCATCTGCCCGCCGGAGAGCGTCTCTGCACGCTGTAACGCATGCGGCAGCATGTTCAGCCATTCGAGCAGGGCGATGGCTTTCGCGCGGTCTTCGTCGGTGAAAACTTTAAACAGCGATTTTAGCGTTGATGTCTGGCTCAGACGCCCAAGCAACACGTTGGTCAGCACATCCAGGCGCGGAACGAGGCAGAAGTCCTGGAAAATCATGCCGCACTGGCTGCGCCACTGATTGAGCGCACGGCCTTTCAGACGTGAGACATCACGCGGCTCGCCTTCATCATCGGTGTAACTTAAGATCTCGCCCGCGCTGGCGCTGTGCGTGCCATTCAGTACATGTAAAAGCGTTGATTTACCCGCGCCGGAACGGCCAATCACGCCAACCATCTCGCCGCTGTGCAGATCGAAACTGATATCGTCCAGTACGGTCTGATGCTCGTTATACGATTTGCGCAAGTTCCTGACGCTCAGCACCTTTTGTTTCGGCACGGTGTTTAATTGATGCAGAGGCGAATAGGGGTGTTCAGAAAGTTCTGCCAACGCGCTGTTCATAAGTCTTCCGGTTTTTGTCATTCAACTGGCGACCATTAACGGCACAACAGATGATCGTTTTATGACGAACAGGCGAACAAATAATGAACGCGAAGGTTTCGCTTAAGGTTGGGCAGGCCACCGCAGGCTGCGGTGGCGGGTAGCTGAGGCGATGTTTATATCATGCGGATAATCAGACACGCTGCGCCCCAGGCGCCTTCTACCCCTTCGTCATGAATTTCCGAAGTGACCTGGTAAACGTGATAACGGTCAGCGATCTGTTTCCGTACGTAGTCTTCCACGCGCGCAAATTTCTGCGACACCTTCTCCGCACCGCTAAGCAACTCACCGTCGGCGGCGGAGTAGTAATAGGCGAAGGCGCCAAATTTAATGGAAGAGGTTTCGCGGCTGATTTTCAGCACTGAGGTAATACGCTCGATATCGTGATACCAGGTGGAGGGGCCGCCGGGCTGGTTTTTCACTTCAATAACGGCGCGCGGCTGGGATTTTCCCCACCACAGCAGAATATCAAAGCGCCCATTCAGCCGCGCTTTAAGAGGTTTGGGGCCTGGCGCGATAGCCTGCGCATGTTCCATCGAACTGCTGCCATTACTCTCGATGGTAACGAATTTCGCCCCTTCCATTTCGCTCAACTCTTTGGCGATATAGGTGGTCAGCATGTACTCCGCGGCTGTCCACACCCAGTATCCACCTGACATTTTCCGGTAATCTTCATGCGCTTTCTCAATCCCGGAAATGATTGCGCCGCTGATAACGTCCGTTGCCACTGCTGCCATTGCGTTGTGATCTCCTGAAAGTTTGCGATCAGCATACGCTTGTATCGGTATATCGATGGGGCGATATAAGACACTAAACGGGGTATTTTTACGTTATTTCACACGACGTTATTTTCTTCTTTCTGGCTATTTTTCGGCACGAGAAGGCGGACAGAGCATGATATTAAGCGGATATTTACGGTTTTTTTTGCCTGCTATTTTCCGCGCGGAAACAGCATATATTTAAATCACGTCACCGTCACAAAAGTCAGAAAAAACAAGCAACTTTATTGCATCGGTTGGCGCACGGTCTATATGTTAATTTTGTGTTTCAAAAACAATACCAGGGGGTTGTATGGAAGGGAAGATTGCAACGCTGGCCGCCGTTCTGGCCACCGTATTTGCTGGCTCTGCGCTGGCGGCGGTGCCTGCGGGCTATCCGGCGGAGTATCAGAAAATCGTCGATGCCGGGACGAAAGAGGGCAAAGTCGTTATCTATTCGACAACGGATACCAAAGCTGCAGGCCCGCTGATTAAAGGCTTTGAGGAGCAATATCCGGGAATTAAAGTCGAATATAACGATATGAACAGCACCGAGCTGTATAACCGCTATCTCAGCGAGCAGGCCTCCGGCAGCGGCAGCGGCGATGTGGTCTGGAGTTCATCGATGGATACCGCGCTGAAGCTGGCGACGGATTATGCCGCCGAATATGCTTCACCAGAAAAAGAGAAATTACCGAAGTGGGCGGTGTGGCAGCAAAAAGCCTATGGCACCACCTATGAACCGGTGGTGTTTATTTATAATAAACGGCTGATCCCCGCAGGCGATGTTCCCGATTCTCACAGCGCGCTGGCGAAATTAATCGCCGCGCAGAGCGATAAATTCAAAAATAAAGTCACCACCTACGATATTGAAAAGTCCGGCCTCGGTTTTATGCTCGCCGTGCAGGACAGCAAAAGCGACAAAGACTATTTCGCGCATCTGGGGGATATCGCCAAAGGCGGCCTGACGGTGCAATCCTCCACCGGCACCATGATGGAGCGCGTCTCGTCGGGTGAAAACCTGATCGGTTACAACATCCTTGGCTCGTATGCTGAAGCGCGCATTAAAGGGGATAAATCGCTGGGCATCTCTTACCCGAAAGATTATGTGCTGGTGCTGTCGCGCGTGTCGTTTATCAGTGCGGAAGCGGAACACAGCAACGCGGCGAAACTGTGGTTTGACTATGTGCTGTCGGAAAAAGGGCAGAGCATTCTCGCCAACCAGGCGGATATTCCTTCTCTGCGCCAGGATATTGAAGGCAAAAACGATATTGATGGCATGACCAAACTGCTGGGGCAGGCGCTGAAGCCGATCCCGGTGGATGAATCACTGCTGGAATATCTGGAGCCGAAAAAACGTCTGGAATTTATTAAGCAGTGGCGCGAAGCCGCCGCCAAATAACCTCCATCACCGTTGTGCATCGCTGTGATGCACAACGTTTTGTTGGCATGACAGAGCGTAAAGGGATGATTTATGAATATCGTGCGCAGAAAATGGCAGGGGTTGCCGCGTGGCGTAACCGTATTAATTACCGCACTGGTTATTTATATCCCGCTGTTATTTATTGTGGTGCAGAGCTTCCTTTCCGCACCCTTTTTCGCCCGCAGCAAAGAGTTCAGTCTTGAATCCTTTGCCTTTATTTTTACCGATCCTGATTTTTATCTGGCGCTGAAATCCGGCTTCATTCTGGCTTTCGGGCTGGTGATTATTGCGATTCCACTCGGTGGTATTCTCGCCTTTCTGATGGTACGCACTGATTTGCCGGGCCGCCGTTTTATCGAACCGTTGATTCTGGTGCCAATTTTCGTCTCGCCGATGGTACTCGGCTTTGGCTATGTGGTTGCCGCCGGGCCAGTGGGCTTTTTCTCGCGCTGGGCGGAGGAGCTTATCGGTTTTGTGCCGTGGAACATCTACTCGATGTTCAGCATTGTGGTGATTGCCGGTTTAACCCATGTGCCGCACGCTTATCTCTATATTTCGTCAGCATTACGCAGCGTCGGTTCGGATGTTGAAGAGGCGGCGCGTACCGTCGGCGCATCGCCACTTCAGGTGATGACTGCCGTCAGCCTGCCGATGGTTCGCCCCTCGATTCTGTATGCCTGCGTGCTGCTCTTTTTCCTCGGTCTGGAAGTGTTCGGCCTGATGCTGGTGCTCGGCGATCCCGAAGGCAACATGGTGCTGGCAACATATCTGTATAAGTTGACCAATAAACTGGGTACGCCGTCGTACCACCTGATGGCGGCGGTGGCCGTGGTGCTGATTTGCATCACCATTCCGCTGGTGATGTTGCAGCGCAGGTTGATGCGCACCGCCAACCGTTTCGTCACCATGAAGGGCAAAGCCTCGCAGGCGCGCGCGCTGCCGCTCGGCAAATGGCGCTGGGTGGCAGGAATGGTGGTGGTGGCGTGGCTCACCGTGACCATCGGCGTGCCATTGATAGGCGTGGTGCTGCGGGCGTTTATTGCCAACTGGGGCGTCGGCGTTTCGTTGTGGGACGAGTTTTCGCTCTCCACGTTTCGCAGTATCTGGCAGCAGCCGAACCTGCTGCGCGCCATCGTCAACTCAATGGCTATTGGCGTGATTGGCGGCGTGCTGGCGGTGGTCTGCTATCTGTTCGTCGGCATTGCGATGCACCGCAAGCAGGATAACGTCACGCGCTTTCTCGACTATAGCGTGCTGGTGCCGCGCGCTGTGCCTGGGCTGCTGGCGGGGCTGGCGTTCTTATGGGTGTTCCTTTTCCTGCCGATGTGGCTGGATCAGTCGCTGAAAAACGGCTGGCTCTCGGGGCTGCCGGTGGCACAGTGGCTGCGCGACAACCTGATCGTCTGGCTACGTTCATTGCGCACCACCATCTTCAGCGTCTGGCTGGCCTATACCGTGGTGTGGATGGCGTACGGTCTGCGCTTGATCTCCTCCACGCTGTTGCAGGTCGGGCCGGAGCTGGAAGAGGCGGCGCGCAGCACTGGTGCGTCGCGCGGGCAGGTAACCCGTCACGTCACGGTGCCACTGTCGCGCTACGGTTTGATCGGCTCCTGGCTACTGATGTTCCTGATTTTTGAGCGTGAATACTCAACCGGCGTTTACCTGCTTTCTCCGGGGACGGAAACCATCGGCTCGATGCTGGTGTCGCTGTGGGCGGCGGGCGCGATCGATATCGTTGCTGCCCTGTCGTTTATCAATATTCTGCTGGTGGTCATCGGTCTTGGCGTGGCCCTGCGCTTTGGAGTGAAATTACATGATTGAGCTGGCTGTAGATAATCTGCATCTGACCTATGGCGACAATCCGGTACTGAAAGGCGTCTCCATGCAACTGAAACGGGGCGAAGTTGTTTCGCTGCTTGGCCCTTCCGGAAGCGGTAAAACCACGCTGCTGCGCGCCGTCGCCGGGCTGGAAAAACCGAGCCAGGGGCGCATCACCATTGGCAGCAATGTGGTGTACGACGGCAATCCGCGCAGTGAAGTGCCCGCCGAGGAGCGCAATCTGGGGCTGGTGTTCCAGTCTTACGCCTTGTGGCCGCATAAAACGGTATTCGAGAATGTGGCGTATCCGCTGAAACTGCGGAAAGTGGCGTCGGCGGAGATCGCTCAGCGGGTGCAAACGGTGCTGGATCAACTCGGGCTGGGAACGCTGGGCAAACGCCACCCGCATCAACTCTCCGGCGGCCAGCAGCAGCGCGTGGCGATTGGCCGGGCGCTGGTCTATAACCCGCCGGTTATTTTGCTGGATGAGCCGCTGTCAAACCTCGATGCCAAGCTGCGTGAAGAGGCGCGGGTATTCCTGCGCGAGCTGATCGTCAAACTCGGTTTATCGGCGCTGATGGTAACGCACGATCAGAATGAAGCGATGGCGATTTCGGATCGCATCCTGCTGCTGAACAATGGCGTTATCGAACAGCAGGGCACACCGCAGGAGATGTACAGCACGCCCTCAACGCTGTTTACCGCTGAATTTATGGGCAGCAATAACCGCCTGCATGGCAACATTACCGAGGTGGTGAACGGCAAGGCGCGTATTGAAGGTGCGCGCTGGGCGCTGTGGGGCGTGGCCGGGCCGGGCGTCGAGGTGGGCCAACCAGCGACGGCAGTGATCCGCGTGGAAAGCCTGCGGTTAAGCGATCAACCGCAGGACAACTCGCTGGAGCTGCCGATGCTTACCAGCATGTATCTTGGCGACCGCTGGGAATATCTGTTCCGCACGCAGGGGGATGATTTTGTGCTGCGCGTTTACGGTACTCAGCCGCGCAGCGAGCAGAATTACCGCCTGGTGCTGCCCGCCGAACAGCTATGGATCTTCCCGAAAAGCGGTTCACCAGGGTAACGCCACCCAGCGGTAACCCAGCGCAATGGTGCCGGCGATAATGGTGAAAATGGCGGCGAAATGCATTAACAGATCCGGCGCGCTGAGGTGCGCCGGATGGCAAAACGCCAGCAACGTCAGCGCCATACAGGCCACGCCCGCGCCCGCCACTGCCAGGCTCCGCGCCGGGAACAGCGATCGGGTGCGGTGCAGATAACCAATCACAATCGCCATCATTGGCGCGCTGACCACCAGCATAAACAGATAGCAATTCGGCCCTTCAACGCTGGTAGCAGAAGCCTGCGAGTAGTGCAGGTGCAGATTACTCAGCGTGCTGGCGAACCAGATGCTAAACAGCGGCGCAAACCACTTCCAGCCAAGCGGCTGCTGCCCGGCAATGCTCAGCAAAAAAGCATTACGAATCGCCAGCGTTCCGGCAACAAAGGTCAACAGCAACTGCACGATAACCCACGCCGCGCCGCTCTGCGACCAGTCGGTCAGGGTTCTGTTCAGCAATAAGCTGGCGGCAATACCGCACGGTAACGCCGTCGCCAGCCAGGCCATCACGCGCAAGCCAGGTTGCCAGGGGCGTTTTACCGGCGCGATGGAGCGGCTTAACTTCTCAATTAACAGGTCATGATCGGCCATGATGTGCTCCCAACCGACGAAGATTATTCAGGGCGCGATGCAGCAATGACTTCACGGCGGAGACCGTCAGGTTATTGTGCGTCGCGGTTTCCGCAAGGCTCATCTCCCGCAGATGAACATGCTCAATCACCTGCCGCTGGCGGTCCGGTAACTGATTCAGCAGCGCCGACAGCTCTTCCGGCGCCTGCGATGGCTCGCTGCTGGCAATCAGCAGTGATGCGTCCTCGCTTTCCACTTCCCGCTGCCAGTGGCGACCGCGTTTGCGCAGTGCATCGACGGTGCGGGCATGAGCAATCGCCATCAGCCACGGCAGGAAAGGGGCGCTGGGATCGTAGGTATGACGCACCCGGTGCACGGTGAGCAGCACATCCTGAATCACATCATCCACCAGCACCTCGTCGGCAATCTGCCTGCGGGCAAGCGTGCGGATAACGGGCACCAGCGCTTTCAGCAGCCGCGTGTAAGCCTGCTGGTCGCCTGCCTGCGCAAGCGCCATCAGGCGTGGCCATTCGTCACGCGCTGCCTCACTTTTTTGCATAATCCGCCTTTAGGTTTTTTTCCCGCTCGCCTGATTCAGCGCATTCACCACGATCGAGGGCGTCAGCACTTGCGGCAGGATCTTCGGCGCGCTGCCGTCTGCAGGGTAGACCACATAGAGCGGCAGGCTACCCTGGCCCAGGTCGTTGAGCGCGTCATCAATATCCGCGTTAAATTTCGTGGAGTCGGCCACCATATAGAGTGTACCTGTCTGCGCCAGCGCGGTTTTCACTGCCTGAGTGGAGAGCGATGTACGCTCATTAACCTGGCAGGTGATGCACCACGAGGCGGTGAAATTGACAAAGATGGCTTTGCCATGCCCGCGATTCTCCGCCACCGTTTGCGGTGACCATTTCACCTCGGCAATGTGCGCTGCGGGCAGCGCGCTACCGCTTTTCACCACCGACGGTAGCGGCACAATGGCGGCAAGCAGCAGCACGGCGGTAGTCGCGAACAACACTTTATGACCGCGTCCGGCAAAGCGGCGTTGTTGCGCCATACCGTACAGCCAGGCGGCAAAACTCACCACCACAGATGCAGCAAGAATCGCCGCCAGCGCCGTGGTGCCCGCCTGCTGCGCCAGAACCCACACCAGCCAGCCGAAAGCGCCGAACATCGGAAACGCCAGCCCGCGTTTGAGCGTATTCATCCATGCGCCGGGGCGCGGCAGCCATTTACCGAGCGACGGAAACAGCGAAATCAGGCTGAACGGCGCGGCAAACCCGAGCGCCAGCGCGAAAAATACCGCCAGCGCAACGGCGGGCGGCTGCACTAACGCATAACCAATCGCGCCCGCCATAAACGGCGCAGCGCAAGGGGTTGCGACAATGATCGCCAGTGCGCCGGTCAGCGCCGCGCGGATAAATGCGCCGCGTTCAACCTCAATCTCTCCGGCGCGTTGCAGGCTGAGGCCCACCTCAAACACGCCGAGCAAATTGAGCGCCGCGCCGAGGATCACCAGCGCCAGAAAGGCGATCACCAGCGGCGACTGGAGCTGAAACCCCCAGCCGACCGCTGTGCCGCCCGCACGTAATGCAAGCAGAACCCCGGCCAGTATCATCATCGTCACCACGGTGCCGAGCAGAAAACCGAAACCTTCCTGACGGGTTTGCGTCGGTCCCCCGACGTGACGGATTAGGCCCAGCGCTTTCAGCGAGATAATCGGAAAGACGCAGGGCATAAAGTTGAGAATAATGCCGCCTGCGAAGGCGGCGAGCATAGCGGTCAACATAGCGATTCTCTGCAAGTTGGAGGGTTACTGCGCGTCAGGAATGCGCACTGGCGTACTGTTTCACCGCTTCCATTGTTTTCTGAATATGCGTTTCCGGATTTCTGTCAGTGTAGCTCAGCAGGATCTTGCCATCCGGGGCGATGACAAACGAGGTGCGATCGGAAAGGGTTTTGCCATTCATCTGCATCAGCGTGTCGTAGCGGGCGGCCACTTTGGCTCCCGGATCGGCGGTGACGGTGAATTTATCGCGGCACTCCAGCTTCGAGAACTCATCCACTTGATCGGTATTCCCGGCGGTGACGCCAATCACCGTGGCGCCGAGCTTTTTGAAATCGTCAGTGGCTTCGGCAAAGGCATGCGCTTCAATGGTACAGCCTTTACTAAACGCCGCCGGGAAGAAGTAGAGTACCACCGGCCCTTTTTTCAGCGCCTGCTGTAAGGAGAAGGTCAGCGGTTTCCCGGCCAGCGCACCTTGCAGTTGAAAATCCGGTGCCTGTGCTCCGGCGGGCAGGGCGGCCTGGGCATTGGCGATGTTGAGCAGGGCAGCGGCAGTAAGGCTAAGCACGAGTTTTTTTATCGGGGTCATGTTGCGCTCCATAAGGGTGAAGAACGTTAACGCTCATAGATAGTTCGCCGCTACAGAGGGAAAAGTTTCGCCGGGCAGAAAATTTTCTCCGCACTTGCTCACTTGTTGTGCTGTAGCCTGGTTTCATTTATTCATTGAGTGTATTTCACGACTGCTAAATATAAGTAAGGAATTTATGATGTGATAATTCCTAATCAATTAACCGGCAAAAAAGAAAAACGCTATGCTGTCAGTAATACCGCTCGTTAAGGTGTTTCGCTCGCGTTGGAATCCTTTTCTTGCACTAAAAGTTATTTTTAAAAAATTCTTCTAATTCATTATTTTAACTATTAGGAATAATTAACATGGCAATTATTCATTGCTTTAATTGAGAATAGTCTTAATGTGTGAAAAATAGGCTATAATTAAAATTGTTTCTTTTCAGAAGCACTGATTCCCTCTGGTTGTGTCGCGTCATTATGGTAAAAGTCAATGATTTTTAATTCCGCCGCCAAAAAAAGTGGTTTGCTTCGTCGATATAACCGTCTGCTTAATAAGTACAGCACTTATCCTAACGAATTATCACTGGCGCAGATTGCTGAAACCCTGGCCTGCACGTCACGTTATGCGCGCTCGCTACTGAATGAGATGCAGGAAGAGGGCTGGCTTGCCTGGAGTTCCCGGCCGGGACGCGGCGCGCTGGGCGTTTTGCAGTGCCGGATGACAACGGCGGCGATGGAAACCTTGATCGCCGGAGAGTATCCGGCGTCGGAGACGAAAAACGCCCCTGCGACGGTTGGAACGCAGGCTTCTGAAGATGGTTACCGTTACGTCATCTCTTTTTATCGCCCGCTGCTGACGCCGGTTCCTTCAGTGCATGTCGACAGGGCAGGACGTCATGTTTTGCAGATGGTGCACGATGGATTAATGCGCCACCTGCCAGAACAGCTCGAGCCGGTTCCCGGTCTGGCGCATACGGTACGCGTCAGTGACGATGGGTTGTGCTGGCGTTTTATGCTGCGGCGCGGGCTGGTGTGGCATAACGGCGAACCGGTTGCACCGGAACAACTGCTGGCTGCACTGCAACGCTATGTCGGCGGGCCGGGTCTGCCGCATGTGGTGTCGGCAACGCTGCGCGGTCATGTATTAACGCTGACGCTGCGCCAGCCGGATATCATGCTGCCCTGGCGGCTGGCTAACCCGGTTTATGCTTTGCCACACCCTGAGAATGGCTCGATCGGGCTGGGGCCGTTTCGCGTCAGTGAGCACACCAATACCCGGCTGGTTCTCTCGCGCGCCGCCAACTGGTACGGCGAAACACCGCAGGCCGCGGAAGTGACGTTCAATACACCGCTGAACAGCCTGCCGCTGCCGTTCGAAGTACATCTGGATACTCCCCGCTCGCTGCTGACGCCGGACGCCGTGACCTGCAAGCAGAGCGCCGATGCCTTTTACTATCTTTTCTTTAATATGCTGCGTGCCCGGTTGAGCCCGGAGCAGCAGAAGACGATCCGCGTTCTCACGCGATCGATTAGCGCGGCCTTTATCAAGAATGAGAAGAATGCCGCCCCGCTGCCGGAGTGGATGCGGGAAGAAGAGGAGAGTTACGTCGAAACGACGCTCCCTGCCACCCTTAATCTGATCTATTTTCGTTCGCCGAAAATGACGAAGCTGGTCGGTGCGCTGGAGAAGAGCCTGAGCTATCGCGGGTGTCGGCTCAACGTGACGCCGGTGAACGTCACCCACTGGCTGCTGCAGGATAATATCTGGGAAGAGCAGGATATCTGCTTCGCGTTTATGCGCTTTGGTCACTACCCGGAGTTTTCAATGGAAGAGCGCTTTCGTCACAGCGTGATTTGGCGCTGGTTCTGGGGAACGGCACAGTGGCAGCGCGCAACCAGCACGCTGGATAAGATCAATGCCGGGGCTGCGACAGCGTATCAGCAGCGCATTCAGCGCCTGCTGCGTTTTATGATTCACCGTGGTTTGATAGTGCCCCAGTTCCTGCAACGCTACCGGCTGATGGCGCCGACTTCAATTCAGGGGATTCGCTGCTACTCACAGTGCTGGCCGGATTTTACTCGCCTGTGGACCGACGAACCTGACACAGAGGAAGGTGTTGTCGCAGATGCGTCGCGCTAGTGTTATATCTCACTGAATTGCTGTCTTGTGGTTTTTAAATTCGGTTATTTGGCGGGAGATTGCTGCTCAGCGATACTTTCCGCTACTGTTTTGCGGCTGTAATGTGTAATTTTACTTTTATATTGTTTTAAAACAATGAGTTATATTGTTTCTTTTTGCCATAAGTCAGGCTGGACGGCAACACATTCTGCACATAAAATACATGCTACGTGTTCTGTTAATTATTAAATTAACCGATCTTCACGTTCTGATAAGTATATTCTATGACAAACAAATGGGTGCCTTAATGGCATCTTTTGGTGTTTGTTTTTTTATATATGTCCTGTCATTCATTCCCTTCTTTTGAAATTAAATAAATACCACTCAATTTACTTGTATTTATAATGTGGTTTTTATTTTGATTTTATAACTTATTGATATGCAAAAAATTGCCACCTAATGGTGGCAAGTCGAAAGAAGTGGTTTATATCGCATGATAAGAATGGATAATCGCAACTACTACTAAACTAATACGCGGGCGCGGTATCAGAATTTTCGCGACAGGGATATTTTCGCTATTTTTATGCTGCTCGTAAACATTATTTTTAAGCAACTTCTCTCTGCAAACAACGATAAAAGGCACAGAATATCCACTTATTTACCGTGCCTTTTTATTTAATGTTGCTCAATTATGCTGACTCAGAATTTTTAACCGGAAAAAAAGGATCAAAAAAAGCGGTTTTGCGCTTTAATGCGACCCGATGTCGTAAGGTTATCAAACCAGTTGAAACATCTGGAAACACTTTCCCGCTGTTTGTACCATCTATAGAGACAGCGCATCACACCGAGATGCGGTACATCGTGCCTGCATCCTGCTGGCCGCTACCGCCGCTTGCGCCGTACATTGGCGAAGAGGCCACCTGGCTGACCAGCTTCTTCACGTCGCTCACCCGTTTCATGTGCATCTCCAGCAGTTGATAGCTCTGCTGATTCTGCTCATTACACTTTTTCACCACGCGGGTAATGCGCTCCCACAGGGCGGCAGGTTCGCGATGACGCATAAAGGGAGGCGCTATCCGCAACTGCGTCTCTTCCTGACGGCGCTGTTCATCATAAAAGTTGATCGCCGCTAACAGCCGGCTCTTGTTATCCGAGATCACCTGGAGCGAGACCGGATTGATTTGCGCCTGACTTAGCTGGCGGTTCTCTTCGGCGAGCGTGCTGTCCAGTTCGTCCAGCCGCTTCACCATGTTGTGCAAAATAACGGTAAAATTTTCCATCGTTACATCAGACTCTGTATTACGAGAAATTGAAGATGTCGCGCACCAGCGCGCTGGCGATTTTGTCGCTGTCGAGGGTCAGTTCACCGGCATCCATTTTGGCCTTGATCCCGGCAACGCGTGCGGTATCGATATCCCGGCTGGTATCCGATTTGAACTGTTGGGTCAGTTGACTGAGTTTGACCTGGGTGCTGGATTCTCCGGCGGCGTCTTTACGCGCTTGAGAAGCCTGAGCGTTTTTGTCGCGTATCTCAGATTGAGATTGCATGCTGGTTGCCTGGACAGGCTTCGCCTGCCGGGTGCGTTCTATGTTCATACTGTTCCTGGTTTTAATGCGTTGCGTGGGCCTTTAATACATAAGTCGGCACGCAGGCAATAAAACTGAAATCAATTGTCCATGTTCATACTTACCCTCTCGTCGCCGATCACAACGGCAGTCAAAATCTGCCCATTACGCATCTGTACCCGGACGCGATCGTCCAGCCCGCCGTTATTCAGCGCTTTCCCCCGGGCGTGGATCATAAAGCCTTCGCCCGGCGCGACGATATCCACTTCCTGGGTCGCCAGTACCGCCCAGCGATGGCGCAAATGGTTGGCCGCCAGCGGCTGCCCCGGATGCAGCGCTCGTGTAGGCGTGGAGCCGATAATTTTTTCTGCGTCGAACAGCAGACCAGCGGGTAAGTTGGCCAGTTCACCCTCCATCGGGCGAATATCCGGCGGGGTGATGACCTGGCCGGCGGTGAGTGGGCGTGCAACAACCCAGTATTTGCCGGTGGCATTTACCTTTATCTGAATAAAATGCTGCTTATTCCCGCAGCGGGCCGCCACGCTGCGGTTTCCGGTCAGTCGCGCCGGATTCCCGATAAGGCGCAAATCCGGCTCAGGACATAGCTTTGCGAGTCTCGCTTCGGGCGTCAAAATGGCGATATGAAACGTCGGCTGGTTTTGCCCTTCATTATTAGCAGCTAACAGACTGGCGATTCGGCTTTGCAGTTCGCTGGTCGCTGCCTGCGCCGGGGACAGAGATAACCCCCAGCACATTAATAAAGTGCATGAGAGTTTACTTAACGAAATAGGCATAACAAACACGGCCCTGGTGATAATATAAAAAATGTCGGATATAGTTATTTGATTGTAATGGAGTACGTCTTTTATTGCTGAGTAAAATGCTGACACTTTTGCTGGCAATTCCCGCTATTAATGTTGTCGGCTATCTCTACGTTATCTTTTTGTCATCCTCTTTTTTTGAAGTATCCAAATGCGCTTACTTCTGACGGGTTTTTAAAGTTTAGAATTATCTGCTTGTCTCTTAGACTATGCCCATAATCATTTCCCGAACGAGGGCGAGTCGTTTCATGTTTGACAAACTTGATAATGAATTACGTTTCCAGCAGCAGGCATTAAGTTTGATGTCCCGTCGGCAAGATATTCTGGCTTCTAATATTGCGAATGCCGATACGCCAGGATATCAGGCGCGAGATATTGATTTCTCTAAGCAATTGAAAAATGCGATGCGTCAGGAAACACAACATAATGGCCCATTGTCATTATCATTAACGTCCGGGAAACATATTCCTGGCGTCGCGCCGAAAATGGACGATCGGCAACTTCTCTACCGTATTCCTGACCAGCCAAGCGCGGATGGTAATACGGTGGATATGGATCGTGAACGCGTTAATTTTGCTGATAATAATGTGAAATATCAGTCGAGTTTAACCATTCTCGGCACTCAGATTAAAAATATGATGAGTGTCATTAATCAGGGCTAATCATTCTCATGTCGCTGTTTAGTATTTTCAATATCTCTGGCTCAGCCATGTCCGCTCAGTCAAAAAGACTTAACGTAAGTGCCAGTAATATGGCAAATGCCGACAGTATAGCCGGGCCGGATGGTAAACCTTACCGCGCCAAACAGGTTGTATTTAATGTCGATAATGCTGTCGGCCAGAATATTGGCGGCGTAAAAGTTAGCGGTATTACCGAGTCTAATAATCCGGATCGTCTGGTGTATGAACCTGCGAATCCATTAGCGGATGACAAAGGTTACGTACATATGCCGAACGTCGATGTCGTCGGTGAAATGGTGAATACCATTTCGGCTTCCCGCAGTTATCAGGCGAACGTTGAAGTTATGAATTCGGCAAAAACGTTAATGCTGAAAACGCTGACTTTAGGCCAATAAGGATTGTTATGTCTGTTTCACCCGTAATGAATAACCAGACCACGACGACCGCGAAAACTCGCGCGGCGTCTGAGTCGTCGGGCTCTGGCGGTGTCAGCACCAACTCCACCGCCAATGAGTTGCTGGATAACTTTATGACGTTGCTGGTCGCGCAGATGCAGAACCAGGATCCGACATCGCCAATGGACAACAACCAGTTGACCTCGCAGTTGGCGCAGTTCAACACCGCCGCAGGCGTCGAACAGCTTAACAGCACCATGGACAGCATGGGCGTGCTGGTTGCCGGTATGCAGCAGATGAACTCAGCGGACTGGGTTGGGCGCGACATCATGATCAAAGGCGATCCAGTGGTCTCTACTGCCGAGGGCGGCAACCAGAAAATGGGTCTCAACCTTGGCAGCGATGCAGATGAAATCACCGTCACGCTGACCGACTCCGCCGGTAATGCGTACACCACCACCATGCAGGACGTGAAAGCGGGTGTTCATCAGTACACGCTGGACGATTTGGGCGATTTCCAGCCTGCCGATCCGCGCGCGCTGAGCGATACCACCTTCACCGTCTCTTTCTCCGCGACGAACGCCGACGGAAATACGCCTGAAGTTGAAGCGCTGAAGCCTGCAAAAGTTCAGAGCGTTGCGTTCACTGCCAGCGGTGCGGAACTGCAATTGGGTATCGATGGTTCAGCCTCACTGAGCGATGTGTTCCTCATCGAATAATTTTCACCTCTAGTTTTGTGCAATCACTGTACAGGGAATTTATCAAATGGGTTTTTCTCAAGGTCTTAGTGGCCTGAATGCCGCTTCGCAGGCACTCGATGTTGTCGGTAACAACATTGCTAACTCCCAAACCGTAGGGTTTAAATCAGGCGCGATTGCGTTTGCTGACGTTTTTGCCGGATCGCAGATCGGCATGGGCGTTCAGGTTGCCGGTGTAAACCAGAACTTCAGCGATGGCGTACTGGGCGCAGGCAGCAGCCAGCTGGATATGGGTATCCAGGGCAACGGTTTCTTCCGCATGGTCACTGAAGCTGGCAACGTGTTTTACAGCCGTAACGGTCAGTTTGAAACCGATCAGAATGGTTACATTGTTAATAGCCAGGGCATGCGTCTGACGGGCTATATGGCCACGGGTACCCCGCCTGCAATTCAGCAGGGTTCACCGGTTGGGCCGATTCAGATCCCGACCGGCCAGATGCCGGCTCGCGCCTCTGATGCTGGATCGATCAGCGGTAACCTCGACTCCGGCAACGACGTTGTAACCACCACGCCGTTCGATCCGGAAGATGGCGACAGCTACACCTACTCCACCCAGGTTAACGCTTACGACAGCCTGGGCAACGAGCATGCCATTAACGTCTATTACGTTAAAACCGCCGATAACAAGTGGACGGCTTACTCCGTTGACTCTACCGCTCCGGGCGCGACGCCGGGCCAGGTGGATCTGGAATTTGATACCTCCGGCAAGCTGATAACTAACCCGGCGGATCTGAACGTGCAGGGCGCGGCCTATAAAGGCGGCGATGCGCTGAACTTCGACATCGATCTCTCTGGTCTTACCCAGCAGGCTTCCGAAAACACCATGGACAGCCCAAGCACTACCGGTTACCCGCCGGGAATGATGAACGGCTACAACGTGGGTGATAACGGGCAGATCATTGCAACCTACAGCAACGGTAAGAGCCAGTTGCTGGGCCAGGTGGTGCTCTCCAACTTCACCAACCCGGGCGGTCTCTCTTCTCAGGGCAACAACTGCTGGGCGGAAACGCCGGAGTCGGGCCAGCCGGTAATCGGTATCGCCGATACGGGCAACCTGGGTTCGCTGAACGGCAACATGCTGGAAGCCTCCAACGTGGATCTGAGCCAGGAGATGGTCAATTTGATCGTCTACCAGCGCAACTATCAGTCCAACTCTCAGACCATCAAAACCCAGTCTGACATCCTGCAAACGCTGGTTAACCTGGGCTAAGGGTAACGTCTTATGGATCGCGCGATATATACCGCGATGGGTGCCGCGAATGCGGCGCTTAATCGCCAGGCGGTAACCGCAAACAATCTGGCCAACACCTCAACCAACGGCTTTCGCGCTCAGATAGCGGCTTATCGCGCTATTCCGGTGCACGGCCCGTCGGTTGAAACCCGCACGATGGTGGCGGCGTCCACGCCGTGGAGCGATGACACGATGGGTGCCATCAATCCGACCGGGCGCGATCTGGATGTTGCGCTGCCGCAGAACGGCTGGCTGGCAGTACAACTGCCGGATGGCAGCGAAGGCTATACCAAAGACGGCAACATTGAAGTGGATGCCGAAGGCACGTTGCGGGTTCGCGGTATGCCGTTGATGAGCGATGGCGGCCCGGTAACCGTGCCGCCGCAAGCCAAATTGACCATTGCGCCGGACGGCACAATCACCGCGCTTGGTGCGGGCGATGAACCGACAGCGGTGGCGCAGGTTGGGCGGCTGAAGATGGTGAATGCCTCTCCGGCGCTGCTGAAAAACGGCGATGACGGTCTGTTTCACGTTGCCGATCCGACGACCCCGGCGACGCTTCCCGCCGACGCGAATCTCAAATTGATGCCCGGCATGCTGGAAGGCAGCAACGCCAGCCCGATGAAATCAATGGTGGAGATGATCGCAACGGCCCGTGGTTTTGACATGAACATGAAAGTCATTACCACCGTGGATGACAACGAAAAAAGCGCCAACCAGTTACTGAGCGCCGGTTAATCCTGGCGAGGAGAAAGAGAATGATCCGTTCCCTGTGGATTGCAAAAACGGGCCTTGAAGCTCAGCAAACCAATATGGATGTAATTTCCAACAACCTGGCGAACGTCAGCACCAATGGCTTTAAACGCCAGCGCGCTGTGTTTGAAGATTTGATTTACCAGACATTGCGCCAGCCGGGAGCGCAGTCTTCCGAACAGACCACTATTCCTTCTGGCTTGCAGTTAGGGACCGGGGTTCGTCCGGTGGCGACCGAGCGTATTCACAGCCAGGGTAGCCTGACGCAGACCAATAACACCAAAGACGTGGCGATTGAAGGCGGCGGTTTCTTCCAGGTGCTGCTGCCGGACGGTACCACGGCCTACACCCGCGATGGCTCGTTCCAGTTCGATCAGAATGGGCAACTGGTGACCTCCAGCGGCTATCAGGTGCAGCCTGCCATCACCATTCCGCAGGAAGCGCAAAGCCTGACTATCGGCAGCGATGGCACGGTCAGCGTCACGGTCGCCGGGCAGACTGCGCCGCAGCAGGTTGGGCAACTGACGCTGTCGTCATTTATCAATGATTCCGGCCTGGAAAGCATTGGCGAAAACTTATACCGCGAGACGCAATCTTCCGGCGCACCGAATGAATCAACCCCCGGTCTGAACGGTGCTGGCACCCTGAAACAGGGCTACGTGGAAACCTCCAACGTTAACGTAGCGGAAGAGCTGGTCAACATGATCCAGACCCAGCGCGCTTATGAAATCAACAGTAAAGCGGTTTCCACCTCTGACCAGATGCTGCAACGCCTGACTCAACTTTGATCTTTAGCCGCGGGTTCACTCGCGGCTGCTTTTCCTTTAGTGACTGAGATGACCTATCACCTTTGCTCTCTGCCTGTGCTCCGTCGTCTGGCAACGACCCTTATTCTGCCGTTTGTGATCGCTGGCTGCGCGTATATCCCGCAAAAGCCGCTGGTGGATGGCGCAACCAGCGCGGCGCCCGCACCCGTTGCGGCGGCCGCGGTCAATGGATCGATTTTCCAGTCGGGGCAGGCGATGAACTATGGGTATCAACCGCTGTTTGAAGACCGCCGTCCACGGAACATCGGCGACACGCTGACCATGGTGCTGCAAGAAAATGTCAGTGCCAGCAAGAGCTCTTCCGCCAATGCCTCGCGTGATGGCTCGACGGATGTGGGCATTACGGCTGTTCCTGGTTTTATGTCCGGGCTGGTTGGCCGCGGGAAGGCGGACGCCTCGTTCAGCGGCAGCAACGATTTTGCCGGTAAAGGCGGCGCGGCGGCAAAAAATACCTTCAGCGGCACCATCACCGTCACGGTGAAACAGGTGCTGGAAAACGGCAACCTGGCTGTGGTGGGCGAAAAACAGATCGCCATCAACCAGGGGACTGAATTTATACGTTTTTCCGGCATCGTGAACCCACGCACCATCAGCGGCAGCAATACGGTTGTTTCCACCCAGGTGGCGGATGCGCGCATTGAATATGTGGGCAATGGCTACATCAACGAAGCACAACAAATGGGCTGGTTGCAGCGGCTGTTCCTTAACCTTTCTCCGATGTAATTGATGATGAAAACTGCTTTTTTAACCTGCTTTATGGCGCTGCTTTGCCTGCTGTTACCGGCAACAGCCAGCGCAGAACGTATCCGCGATCTGACGACGGTAGAAGGCGTTCGCAGTAACTCTCTGATGGGCTACGGCCTGGTGGTAGGGCTGGACGGTACCGGTGACCAGACCATGCAAACGCCTTTCACCACGCAAAGCCTGAACAACATGCTGTCGCAACTGGGCATTACGGTGCCCGCAGGCGTCAACATGCAGTTGAAAAACGTGGCGGCGGTGATGGTGACTGCCGAGTTACCGCCTTTTGCCCAGCCAGGCGCGAAAATTGACGTGGTGGTTTCCTCGATGGGTAACTCGAAAAGCCTGCGCGGCGGCACGCTGCTGATGACGCCGCTGAAAGGGGCCGACAGCCAGATTTATGCGCTGGCGCAGGGGAACCTGCTGGTTTCCGGTGCGGGTGCGCAGGCAGGCGGTAGCCGGGTGCAGGTCAACCAGCTTAACGGTGCCCGCATCAGCGGCGGTGCGACGGTAGAGCGTAGCGTCCCGTCAGGTTTTGCCGGGCAGAACACGTTGATGCTGCAACTGAATAATGAAGATTTTACCGTCGCGCAGCAGATCAGCGACGCCATCAACCGACGCTACCCTGGCAGCGCCAGCGCGCAGGATTCCCGTACTGTGAGCCTGCGTGCGCCGTTAGACAGCGCATCACGCGTGCGTTTTCTTGCCGAAGTGCAGGATATTCCGCTGCGTGTTGATGCAGGCGATGCGCGGATCATTATCAACTCTCGTACCGGTTCGGTGGTGATCAACGGTCGCGTGGCGCTGGATTCCTGTGCCGTTGCGCAGGGCGATCTGGCGGTCGAAGTGAACCGAACCAACCAGGTCAACCAGCCGAACACGCCGCTGGCGGGCGGACAAACCGTGGTGACGCCGAATACGCAGTTGTCGGTGCGCGAGCAAAATGGCTCCCTGCAACGGGTGAACACCAGCACCGATCTGAACAGTGTGGTCAGAGCGCTGAACAGCCTGGGCGCGACGCCGAACGACTTGATGGCGATTCTGCAATCGATGAAAGCCGCAGGCTGCTTGCGGGCGCGTCTGGAGATCAACTAATGAATAGCGCCAGCGTCTCGCAGGGGGCGGCATTTGATGCGCGTTCGCTTGATAAGCTGAAACTGGCAGTCAGGGATGACTCGCCAGACGGGCTTAAAGCGGCGGCAAAACAGATGGAAGGTCTGTTTGTGCAGATGATGCTGAAAAGCATGCGCCAGGCCTCGTTCAAAGATGGCCTGTTCAACACCCAGCAGTCTGAGATGTTCACCTCGATGTACGATCAACAGGTGGCGCAGAACATCGCTGATAAAGGGCGAATGGGCTTTGCGGATCTGATGATCCAGCAGATGACCGGTAAAGCCGCGAGTGCGGGCAGCGTGACGACAACGCAGGAAGTGCCGCTGAGTATCAGCCCGGCGCAAATGCTTGTCGCGCCGCTGCATTCCGCAGCGCCAGCGGTGAACGCCGACGTGGAAAATACGCCAGAACCGGAACCAGAGGCACAGCCTAAAACGGCGGCCATTTCCGGGGAAGGGTTCATTTCACGCCTGATGGCACCAGCGATGAAAGTGGCGCGTATGAGCGGGATCCCGCATCAGTTGATTATTGCGCAGGCCGCGCTGGAATCGGGCTGGGGACGCCGGGAAATTATGACCAATGACGGCAAACCCAGCCATAACCTGTTTGGTGTCAAAGCGACAAGTCACTGGGAGGGGGAAACCACGGAAATTACCACCACAGAATATGAGAATGGCGTCGCGCAAAAAGTAAAAGCGAAATTTAAAGTTTATGATTCTTATGCTGACGCGCTGGCTGATTATACATCGTTAATAAGTAGTAATCCTCGTTATAGAAATGTTGTTAATTCAGATTCACCGGAAATAGCCGCAAAAGCACTGCAATCCGCAGGTTATGCGACCGATCCGGCGTATGCGAAAAAACTGATTAATATTGTTCAGCAGGTCAGACAGCATGTGAATCAGGCGGTGGATGCGTGGTCGTCAGATTTTTCTTCATTATTTTAAGCTCCGGGCTTTAGTGAATTCTTACCGGGCCGATTAAATATATAGAGCGTATTTTTACCGGAGATAATGGATCTCCTCTTCCGATCATGGTCGATAATTTATGAATTTATTCAATCTTGCCCAAAGTGGGCTGAGTGCTGCTCAAAACGCATTGAATGTCGTCGGTAATAACCTGACCAATGCGACGACATCAGGCTATAGCCGACAGAATATTATTCTGGGAGAAGCGGGTGGTAAATCCACAAATTACGGCTTCTTCGGCTACGGCGTAAAAACAGGCGACGTGCAGCGTGCCTATGATGGTTTTATTAGCAATCAGGTACGCGGCGCAGCCACTCAATATATGTCATTAACGGGTCGTTACGAGCAAGTTAGCCAAATTGATAATATGTTGGGCGACAGTACCAATAATATTTCAACCAGCATGGATGGACTGTTTGAAGCCATGGAAGCCGTGAGTAAAGATCCGGTTGATCCTGCGGCTCGTCAGGGCGTACTGGCGCAATTTAATGCCATTGCTAACCAATATCGTTCAAACAGCTCAACATTAAACGGTCTTGAGAAAAGTACGAATACACAAATTGATCAGACCGTGACGGATATTAATGCCTGTACCAAACAACTTGCCGAACTGAATCAGCAGATTGAGAAGATTCACGGGCAGACCGGTGGTATGCCATCCGATTTACTCGATCAGC
>CANUEX010007762.1:0-20167 GCA_948099535.1 Jatropha multifida
CCCATTTAATTATTTAAAAGGTTGTGATATTGGGAACAATGGAAGCAAAATAAATAAAGGTTTTGAGTTCCTAAATGGCAAAGATTCTAGAATTCTCTCTTAATGAGCTCCAAGAGATTGTAGACTTTTTCTAAGCCTATCGAGATGTATTTGCATGGTCTTATAGAGAGATGCCGGGGTTGGATCCTAAGGTAGCAGTCCACAACTTGGCAATCAAACCTGGGGTAAAGCCAATGAAATAAGCTCAAAGGCGATTTCGTCCAGAGTTGATCCCACTAATTGAAGCTGAAGTCAATAAACTCATTGAAGCCGGTTTGATAAGGGAAGTCAAGTATCCTACTTGGATCTCAAACATTGTTCCTGTTAAAAAGAAAAATGGGTAGTTAAGGATTTGTGTAGATTTTCGATATCTAAACAATGCATGTCCAAAGGATGATTTTCCTCTTCCCATCATTGAAATTATGGTGGACACCACAACTAGTTATGAGCGACTCTCTTTTATGGACAACTCATCTGGCTATAATCAAATCCCAATGGCTGTCAAGGATGTAGAAGCAACAATATTTTGAACGTCGAAGGGTATATATTGCTACACAGTTATGCCTTTTGGATTGAAGAACGCGGGCGCTTCTTATCAATGAGCAATGCAAAGAATCTTTGATGATATGCTCGACAAAAATGTTGAGTGTTATGTTGATGATCTAGTTGTAAAGTCAAAGAAAGCAACTGACCACATCTAGGATTTTCAACAAGTATTTTAACGCTTGCGTAAATTTCAGCTAAAGATGAATCCTTTAAATGTGCATTTGGAGTCTCTTCAGGAAAATTTTTAGGGTTCATTGTGAGATGTTGAGGTATTGAGATTGATCAGTCCAAAGTTGATGCAATCCTCAAAATGCCGAAACCTTGAAACATTCATGAACTCAAAAGCCTGTAAGGGAAATTGGCATACATTTGAAGGTTTATTTCAAATCTAGTCGGACGATGTCAGCCATTCAGTCGACTCATGAAAAAAGGAGCTCCTTTTGAATGGGATACAACATGTAGCAATGCTTTTAGAAGCATTAAATCTTATTTGATGAATCCACCTGTGCTTAGAGCGCCAATACAAGGACGTCCCCTCATTTTGTATATTGCTGCTCAAGAAAGCTCTTTGGGAGTATTATTAGCACAAGAGAATGATGACGGAAAGGAGAATGCGTTATATTATCTCAATAGAATGCTAACTGGTGCTGAGTTGAACTATTCGCTAATCGAAAAGATGTGTCTAGCATTAATGTTTGCTATAAAGAAACTGAGGCATTATTTACTGCTCATTCAATTCGGTTGATTTCATGAGCTGATCCCATCAAATATTTGATGGCCAAACCAGTCTTTTCTGGAAGGCTAGCGAAGTGGGCTCTATTACTTCAAGAGTTTGAGATAACGTACATCACACAGAAGGCAACAAAAGGCTAAGCTCTTGTTGATTTCCTTGCAAATCATCCTATTCTTGATGATTGGAAGTTCTTTGAAGAGTTACCGGATGAAGAAGTTTTCCTTGTTGAAGTCCCACAACCTTGGAGAATGTTCTTTGATGGTGCATCCAGTCAAATGGGCATAGGAGCTGGGGTTGTTTTCATCACTCCAGAAGGAGAAATTTTACCTTTCACGTTCAACTTAGTCGAGAGGTGTTTAAATAATGTGGCAAAATATCAAGCTTTGATACTTGACCGAGAAATGGCGATTGATATGGAAATATCTAACTTGAGGATATTTGGAGATTCAAAGTTAGTTATCAATCAAGTACTTTCTTTATATGAAGTAAGAAACCCAGAACTATTGCCTTACTTCAACTATGCTGTTAAACTTCTTTCTCAATTTGATAGTGCTTCCATCGAGCACATATTGCAAAAATAAAATCAGCAAACTGATTCCTTAGCAAATTTGGCATCAACTCTAGCATTACTAGATGAAGAAGTGAGGGTGCCAATATGCAAAAGATGGGTAATACTGCCTATGTTGGATGTTAAACTCGAAGAAGTGGATGTTATCTCTGTCTATCAAATTGATAAAGAAGATTGGCGACAATCGCTTGTCGATTATCTGGAGCATGGAAAATTGCTAGATGAACCAAAAAAGAAAGCTAAAGTAAGACGTCAGGCTTCTCACTTCATAAACTTTAGAGACACGCTTTATCGTCACTCTTTTGATGGAGTCTTCCTACGCTGCCTTGGGGAGGAAGAAGCCATTAAGGCTATGGAGGAAGCACATTCAGGTGTTTGTGGTGCACATCAATCTGGGCCAAAGTTGCACTTTTAGATCAAGAGGATGGGGTACTATTGGCCAACGATGGTAACAGATTGCATGAATTACACTAAAAGATGTCAACAGTGTCAATTGCATGCAAACTTAATTCATCAACTGCCTGAACCGCTTCACCCAACAGTAGCGTCATGACCTTTCAAAGCATGGGGATTGGATGTTGTAGGACCACTTCCAAAAAGTTCAAGTGGTCACCTGTACATTCTTGCTGCTACTGATTAATTCTCAAAATGGGCTAAAGCTACTCCATACAAAGAAATCAAGAAGGAGACTATGGTGAGCTTTATTAGAACAAACATCATTTATCGTTTTGGTGTGCCTCGATACATCATAACTGATAATGGAAAGGAGTTCTACAATAAAGCCATGGACAAGTTATGTGAGCAATTCAAATTCAAGCAATATAATTCATCCATGTATAATGCACCAGCAAACGGACTTGCAGAGACATTCAATAAGACTCTGGGCAAACTTCTCAATAAAATAGTCAATCAATTAAAAAAGGATTGGCATGAAAGGTTGGGGGAAGCATTTTGGGCTTATCGAACTATATGTAGAACATCAACTCTATATTTGCTTGTTTATGGTGAAGAAGTTGTTCTTCCTCTCGAACAACAAATTCCATCCTTGAGAATTGCCATTCAAGAAGGTCTCTCTAATGAAGACAATGCTCAGCTTCGCTTGCAAGAGTTAGAAGCACTAGATGAAAAATGACTTGAAACACAACAGCATTTGGAGTGTTATCAAGCTCGAATGTGCAAAGACTTTAATAAGAAGGTGCGAATTCACTCTTTTCAAGTTGGTGATTTCGTTCTAGCAGTGAGAAGACCAATAATCATGTCGCGACGTATGGGCAATAAGTTCCTTTCAAATTGGGACGAACCATATGTAGTTCAAGAAGTCTACTCGAATGGAGCATACAAGATAATTGATCAAGACGGAGTACGAATTGGGCCAATCAATGGCAAGTTTTTGAAGAGATACTATGCCTAGAAGCTCAACAGCGCTCTTGGCCCGCATGAGCTAAAACTGTGAACGGCTAATAATCCTAATAAAAAAAACAAAAAAAATCTTGTAATTGAACTACGTTCTGACTTGATCCTTCAAAAAAAAAAAGAAGGTACGTAGGCAGCTTAGTATTACACTAAGTTCAGTCGCATAAAAAAAAATCTCTCTTGTAATTGAACTACGTTATGACTTGATCATTCAAAAAAGAAGGTACGTAGGCAGCTTAGTATTTTGCTAAGTACAGTCGCAAAAAAAAATCAAAATTGAGCAAAAAGAATGAAATCAAATTTTATTAATAATGATGAAATTTGATTACATTCAAACAAAAAAAAAAACTAAGCAAAGTCTAAAAAAAAAGCCTCTATGGATTCCATTCAAGTTGCTCCAACTCAGTGCACTTATCAGAAAAAAGCTTTTGCAACTTAGAGAGAGATTTCTCATCTCCTTCACTGCGGACTGGTATAGCTTCAACTTTGGATATTTCCTCACGAGCTTGAGAAACCATGCTCTGCTTCTCCAAGACATCACTCTTCATACCTTCTAAGGAGGACTTGAGTACTTTCTTTCTTGAAGTTAGCCTGGCCAGTTCTTTCTTAATTTTGGCAAGTTCATCCTCAACAAATGAAGCATTGGCAATAGCCTCTTTCTCAAGAGTTAAAGAATCATCCAATTTCCCTTTTAACTTCTCCAATTCCTTCAGCTGAAATTCTAATGAAACACTTGAAGAAAAAGATCATTTCAGCTGTAAGAACTCATTTACAAGCTTGAGGTAGCCCATGAACTGCTCTCTTAAGATGGTGCTATCAAATCCTTCTCCTTTTTCAATACCATCAAATATTATATGGGCTTGTTCAGCAAGAGAAGGAACATGTGCTATAGAAGTTTGATCAATTTTGGCTCTTAATCCCTTCCATGCCATTATTGAAACTTTAAAGCAACAGTCAGTCATAAAATTATTACCACAAAATGCAGACATTTTAGAAGTAGCAGAGCAACTCATTTTCTTTGTTTGATGAGTATCTTGTAGTTTTCCACTATAGTGACCAGTGCTAGATTCTCTCAATGGAGGATTTCCATCAAGATCCTTCGAAGTAATTAAGGGAAGATCAAAAGAGGCTGACCCAAGTATAGAACTCATGCTATCTACAGGTAGTGCACAAGGTTCATCATCACAAATCACGTCATTGAGACCCATTTGCAATAAGAAATTCAAAAAAAAATTTCAAGAGATTGGAGTAAAAAAAAATTTTTTTTTTTTAAAAAAAAAAGAGAAGAGAAAAAAAAAGCTTACCAAGTCATCAACATCATAAAGCTGTTGTGCTGACGAAGCCTGCTTGTTTCGCTTTATTTTCTTCCAACAGCGGTTGGAATCATGCTGCTCTTCATTTGAAAGAGATGAATTAATTATCTTCCTTTTAGAGCGTCTTTGTTTGGAGTGGGAATCTAATGTTTCCCCAGCTGTTTTTGGAGTTGTTGCAGCTTGGGTGGAGATGCCATTATTTGAGGGATTTGACTCATCACTAGCTTCTATAAGAGAATCTTTCTATGTAGAAGTGCCAATAGTTGTTCGAGGTTTCAGCTTTAGCATAATTGGTGCCTCTCTCTTATCTTTCTCAACAGTAGATTATTGGGGAGGATTTAAAGGGATGCATCTATTCTTTTCAATATTTGAATTCTTCAGACGGGAAGACTTTGAAGATTTCAATAATCTTAGCATTGCTTTTAACTTCGGCGTCTCATCTTGAGGGAAAGATTTAGACTATTCTGTTTTCCACCAATCCTTATACACTTCAGTACAAGAGAAACGACTCTCAAGCCTCACTGAAGGAATAGTTAATTTAGCACCACTGGCTAAATCAACACAAGATTTCCAAAGTTATATAACTGTTTCCAAACACACTTTTGCAAAGGATATGTCCATGTTACCAAGAAGATCTTGGCAATAACCCAATTGTCTACTAAATCTGTAGGGGCTATATGACTCAATGAAATATTGGTTCTTATAGCGCAAAGTTAAGAAGTTTGAATGAAAATTGATGAAGTGTTCCACTTTTTATAAAGATAACTTGCCATTATCCTCTAAAAGGAGGTCTCTCTTCATCACACGAGATGGACCCAAATAAGCTTTTCTTTCCATGAAATGTTTGGTGACTTCAGTTTCGTTGTAGTATTTGGTCATTTGTTGTCCATTATAGGAAGTCATTCTAGCATCTCCATCAATATCATGCGTAAAATGTGTGTCAAAATGGTTAGCTAGTCACGCATAGACATAATGGAAAGGTAATGGAACTTCATACCTCTTCAAAGTTATTACAGTAGAAATTGCTCGAAGGCCCCTATAAATGCCTGCCAACACAGGAATAGCTAAGGAAAAGGTTTCACCAAAGGCAATTTTACTTGCAACTTTGAAAGTGCTTGGGTGAATAAGATTCACTGGATCATGTGGAAGAGCAAACTTGCATAACCAACAAGAAATCAAAGCAGCCAAATAAATTTCTTCTCATAGATCATCTTCTATGTTTAGAATTCAAAAGGTTTTTGCCAGTTTGCATCTCGTGGTAACTTGTTGCCAATAACACCTGAAGGATTAAAATTCTTCTAATGAGGAGCAGTTCTCTTAGTGTAGTCTTTTTCAGGAGGCTTAGGATATCTAACAGAACTGCGAAACCAAAAGTTTACCCAGTTGCGAACATTCAACTCAAAGGTGCTCTCAACTCGCTTGGCATTTTTGTAGTAAGCACAGAACAAGTATTTGCAGCTTTGTGGTAAGAAAGAAGCTCCATCTCCATCAACTCTAGTAAGATCTGCAGTTGAAGGAATCATCTCATCATAAAATGAGCCGTGGATTAGAAGTCCACCAAGGAACTTCAAATCCAGAAGAGAAATTGACTCTTCTCCAGTTGGGAGGAAAAGAGTATTTGTTGAAACACTCCAATGTTCACAAAAACGATGAATGACGTTGGGCCAGCGATCATAAGTGAAGAGTGATGCAAACAAGGTATGATACACATTGGCTTTGAAGAGTAGTTGCTTATTACTTGCCAGAACATCTTCAAGTCACTCCCAATAGCGTTCGACAAATGAAAATTCACCAGCAAATTTGAAGGAAGGATGCCAAGAAATTTCATTGCTGTGGATGCGACTCCTCAAAAGTGGAAGATTATTTGATGGAGTTTGAAGCAAATGAAGTGAAGATTGCAGAAAAAAACATTGGACACGTTTAACTACTTCATGTGAAAGTTAGAATTCACATGTCCATTCGATAGTCCAATCCATAAGATGAGGTGGGTCAACTTTGCTTGATGCATTAGCTCCCAAAACTTCATCAGCAGATCTTTGAAAAGTGAAGATTATTCCAAAATTTGAATCCTCTTCATTGTCGCTAAAAAATTTCATACATGAAATTTTGCGGGAAGTTGAAAGATCAATTATGCAAACCATTTTGATGAAGTCTCAAAAATAGCTGACTGCCTGAAAAAAAAAATCAGAAGGGGACTTATAAAAAAAAAATCAACCAAAATCAATTTTGAAAGATCAATTCTGCCACCGCTTCACGACATCAGAGTGCCGGTCGGCTCTCCACGGGATGCTGGTCCTTTCTCCGGCCTCCTTTGATGCAGAAAGCGGACTCAGGCGGCGGAGGTTGCAGCAGTCTCCTTCGACAGCCTGAGTCCCTTATTTTTTTCGGCGATCTGCTCCTCTCCGACAGCTTCAGGCGAGGAGGTTAGCGGCGATCGGTTCCTTTCCTCCTCTTGAGCATTTTCCCTTCATCAATCACAGGCGAGAGGCTCGACAAACGAACCCGCTATGAATGAGCGGCGAAGTGACCTTCAGAAACTTCAGAAGCCGATTCCGGCCAAACGGGTCACGGTTTTGATAGTTAGACGCGGGATTTGAAGTCCTCACAAAATTTCAAGTGTTTTGATGTAAGTCTCGACAATTTCTGGGCAGAATCCAATTTCCCAGTCACCATGCGCGGCGGTGCTCCGGTGACCGGCCGGTGGAGGTCCGGCTAGGCTTTCAAGGGCAGAATTTTGCCTTCCATGTCTTGAGTCCAAATTCAAAATCCAATTTTTGATTGACAAAAAAAAAAGAATTGACATGCGCATGTGAAAAATACTAGATAGATTGACGTCAATCAATGTCCTAAATATAGTTCTATTAATTTAAAAAAGGAGCATGAGCACATGAAGATCACATATTTTAAATTAAGGCAAAGTAAATAATTGATATATTGACATGATTATGTAGTCATCAATTCAAGATAATATCGCGAGCGATATTCAAGTTAAAGGAAGAAACAAATTAAAGCAATTAAAGTGCGAAGACAGTAAAAAAAAAATCAGTTACATAAATTGAATTTGCTGCAATTGAGTTGAAAAAAAAAAGAACGTACCTAACAATTGAATGTGCATCAGACGATTAAAGTTGTTGCCTGCTTTTTTGAAGTTTTGATGTGAAAAAAAATATATCAAATAGGAGAATTCCTTTTATATAGAATTATCAACTCCGAGTTCGACAAAGATTTAAATTTTTCAACTCTAAGTTCGACAGAGATTTAAATTTTTTAATTCTGAATCCAATAAGGATTTAAAAATTTCAAATCCAAATTTGACAAGAATTCAGATTTTCAATTCTGAGTTCGACAAGGATAAGAGAAAAGAAAAAAAAAAAGTTATGCCATAAAAAAAGGAAAGGGGGCATGAATTGAAAAAAAATTCATCTTCAAATTTTCGAGACCAGTTCAAGCAAACTCATGAACAAGTTTCGAGGGGACATCTGTAGACACCTAAATTTTATTTAAGTTAATTTAATTATTAACTTAATTAATTTTAATTAGCCAATTAAATTATTGATTAGTTAAATTAAATAATTTATTTTAATAACCGATCAAAGTATTTATATGGTTATTAAATAAAATTATTAGATAAATATTATTTACTGCATAAATAAATGATGTAGTAAAGTCTAATAAAAATTAGCCAAGTTGACTAATTAAATTAAGACTTGGTTAATAAATCAGATGTCTACATAAATCAGGTGATGCAGCAGCAACCAATCAGAGCCTGCCAAGTGAACTAATTGAATTACATCTTTTGGCAAGGGGATCCCCTCAAATCTCTATAAAGAGAATGTCTCTCTTCATATATGGACACATACAAACTCGTAGAGAAAAAGACATGGACACATACAGATTCATAGAGAAAAAGACAGAAAAGAAGCCTCGAAAGTTCTCTTTCAAGTCCAAAGAATCAAAGTTTAACATGAATTCAAGATCAAGTCTCCATAACTCTTGAATTGTCAAACACTCATTCTTCGTCAATTCAACATCAAGTCTTTTAGGCTGTTGAATCGTGTTCAAGATCAAGTCTTTCGACTCTTGAATCACGCTCCCGACAAAGAGAAGAATCAGAGGATAATCTTCATTGTAATAGAAGATTTCACCAAAAATTGTATCCACTACATCACAAATACAATTTGTATTTTGTAATTTTTTGCTTCTTAATTTCAGAAATAAATTTTACGCCTACAATAGTAGATATCCAAATCTTAATTATGATTCTGGTTTGGAGGAGTAGTTGATAAATCTTAATTATGATTCTGGTTTGGAGGAGCAATTGATAAGTTCAGATGATTTAAGAATTTAAGAATATAGAAAAGAGTTTATCAGATAATTGACTAAGGTAAAATAACAAATAGAAAATTAATTTAATATATTACATCATATTCTAACTGCTAAAACTAATCTAAATTGTGTACTATCCACTTGCCAACTGCTAAAACTAATTTAAATTGTGCACTATCCACTTGCCAAATATCAATTAATTCAACCTTCTGTTATAACCCTCAAAATAATTTAATTTTTGCCACCATTATAATTCATACAATACTATTTTGATTCCAAATAAATATTATTATCTTTCTTCCAATAAATTCATTTTTCCTAAATTTATTTACAGTCTCCAAACACTCAACAACTATTTAATTTATTTACTTTAATTAATCATTAACCCTTCATAATCACAAATTTCAATTAGTTAATCCTTATTTCTAATAACCTAAAAAATATATCATATTTCTATTTGTGAATTAACCAACTATAATTCCTTAATAATATATTTTTTCCTATTTAATGTCCAACTTTAATCCTTCGATTCAAATCAAATATACTAATAATTCCACCATTTAATTTACAATATATATTACTCACCTCTACCAAGAATTCATTTTTGTATATTCAACAATTACCATTAATTCTTTTAATTATATTTATTTAATAACCTAAATTTCTTTAGTTTAATAAAACCTTCTAACTAAATTAATATTTACCAATTCATATTCTAATTAACTAAAATCTTCTAATTTTAATCACTTATTAATCTAAATCAGCTTAATAAATCTATTCAGCTATAATTCTTATTCATCAAACTCATAATTAATTAAATTTCTATAGTTATATCCACCACCATATGTACCATAATTAATAAATCAATCAACCACAAAAAATAATGAAATTAACCAACCAAAAATACTAAACTTAACTAATAAATTTTCTGAAAATTAATAAAATCAGTGCCCTAAATTAAATCATAGTCCAAAAACAATTATCCGGAGGTTTGGAGGAGTTAAGGCTGGGGACTGGATCGCGCGACAGGGAAGGAAGGAGGGAAAGCGTGAGGTGGGTCGCGCGCGAAGGAGAGGACTGCAGCTGGGACGAACGCGCGACAGGTGGAGTTGCTGGAGCTGTGGCGGCCGGCGCAAGACGAGGTGAGGCTACTGGGTCATCTGGCGGTGCTGCGTGTAGTGGCGCAGTGAGGGAGAGAGAGAGAAGGAAATTTAAACTAGAACACACATATAGCTTAATTTAACATAATTTAATTTTAATTAGCGCGTTGCAATTTAGTAAAATTTTAAGTATTATTTAAATTAGTTTTCAATTTTAATTTAATTAGCGTGTGCCTATATAAATTTAAATGCAAATCATGGCTTATGCCCTTTCAATACAACATACTTTTTCTCTATTGCCCACAAATATAATTTATGATCATCAACCGACAATTTGGGCCAATTAATATAATTTTTTTTTATAATATTAGGAGGTTTAATCCCTTTGGATAATTGAGTGTAAAGTTTTTTTATCCTCTTAAATGCACTTCTCCTGGATCGAATTTGTCTTCATCGTCACGAGAATTTATATCGTGTAGCGGATCAATACCTTGTTAATAATATTAGTATAATTTTAAATTATTGTCTTTCAACTGTTGGAGCCGCCGGTCAGCCCTTGTAATTTTATATTTTGTATAAATTAGAAAGCATCGCCATTACAAGATTCCTTCTCCCCGAACGTCTTGTCTTATATATTCGCTGTTTGCATTTCTTATACTATATTTTCACAGGCTTCTCTGTGTACTTGGTTGTGAGGAAAAATGGCAGCTTCATTTATCTCCGCTATTGCAAGAAGGTAAGTCACAATCATATTATTTTCTTTCCATCTGTTTAGTTCCATGTCTATAAGCTTTTGTTTTTTTGTTTTTTCCTCCTTCTGTATTTCTTTTCGTTGTTGATGATCAAATGAGTTTCGAGATCAAAAGACTTTCTTCGTTTGTTGGAAAACAACTCAAAGGACAGAACTAGAAATTAAAACTTAAGACTTAAAAATATGATTTATTGAAATTTGAGAGACTAAAAGATAATTTATTAAAACCTGATCAATAATTTAGGTAATTATGTCACAAATTAAATACGAAATATATAATTTCACCTGGATTAATTCATGGGATTTATTATTTTTAATTTAATTTTGCAGGTTAGAGGGAAAAGTAGCCCTGATCACAGGCGGCGCTAGCGGCATCGGTGAATGCACCGCCAAAGTCTTCGCCCACCATGGAGCCAAAATAGTGGTTGCTGATATACAAGATGAATTGGGCCGAGCAGTTAGTGAAGCTCTAGGCCCATCAAACTCTACCTATGTACATTGCAATGTCACAAATGAGGCCCACATAAAAAATGCAGTTGACAAAGCAATTGCTACCTATGGCAAGCTAGACATAATGTTCAACAATGCAGGCATTGCTGATGCCAATAAACCCCGAATAATCGACAACGAAAAGGAAGACTTTGAACGCGTTCTTAGCGTTAACGTGACCGGAGTTTTCCTTGGGATTAAACACGCTGCCCGTGTTATGATTCCGGGGCGTAGAGGAAGCATTATTTGTACCGCTAGTATAAGTTCACATGTTGGTGCTGCAGCCTCACATGCATACACTTGCTCAAAACATGCTGTTTTAGGACTTACAAGAAATGCAGCAATTGAATTGGGCCAATTTGGTGTTAGGGTGAATTGCTTGTCGCCTTATGCACTTGCTACGCCTTTAGCGACGAAATTTGTAGGGCTTGATGACGAGGGACTAGAGAATTTGATGGATTCACTTGCTAGTTTAAAAGGTGTGACACTAAAGGCTGAAGATGTTGCTAATGCTGCACTTTATCTAGCTAGTGATGAGGGTAAATATATCAATGGTCATAATCTAGTAATAGATGGGGGAGTAAGTATTCATAACCCATCTTTCCAAATGTTTCGATACCCACCACATCAGTGATGGAGCGAGGAGTTAAAGTTAGGGGGTTAAAAAAAATTTCAAGAGTTAAAATGATCGAAATGAAAAACATTTTACTATTTTAAAGGATAAAATAAAAAAATTTTAAAATTTTATAAGATAATTCTTAAAAAAAAATTTATTAGCAGGGGCAGGGCCACCTTTGGCCCTCTAGCTCCGTCAGTACACCAGATTCCCCCCTAGCTCTATTGGTGCACCAGATTTTTAATTAATTGTGTTTGTATGGCATTTCTGTTTAAATTGTTGTATTTCTCTGTTTTTTTTTTTAAATAATATGTTGAAAATACTAATAAGATATTAATTTGAGCTTTTCCCTTATAATTGAAATGAAAATGCAGTTAATTAATTTTTTTCCAAGTGTGATCTGGCAACGATTTCATGTTAAATTTTATAATTAAAAAAAAAGAGTAAATTGACCAATAAACGGAAATCAATTAGAAAAGCAAACTAAAGGCAGAGCACAAATGTCACACTTCTATTGTGACAAGAACAAGAGAATCGAAGAATTTATACCGAGTGAAATCTATATAAATATATGATTTTTAAGGCATAAGTGCTGCCGGGACAATAGAAATACGAAATGACATTTTATTTTTTCATAAAATTAATATTTTTGAATTTAATAAAAATTAATATTTTTATTAAATAATGGAGTTATAAATTAATACATTTAACGGTGATTTCATTATAATTAATAAATATTAAATTTTTTTATTAAACACTTTTTTCTAGAAAAAACTAATAAAGTTATAATGGAGTGATATTTAATAAAATTAATGAAATAATATAATTATATTAATAAATATAAAATTATACAGTTCGCGTATCGTTAATACAAATATAATAGCAAGTAGGTACAGCGGAGCTGTCTCTAAACACAACTGCCTAACTAAAAAGATAAGAACCACACGTACAATCATAAATATTTGTTTATCAAGTACTAGCATTATTAGAAGCTTCAGGTCGTCGTTGATCTTGTATAGTTTGATACTTCCCATCAAGTTGAGCATTAATGTTCTTTATGGTCAACTTACTTATTAAATACTTAAACTGAGGTACGTGAAGAGCTTCGGCAAAAATATCTGCCATCTATTCATTGGTGGAGTTTTGAGAAATTCTCTTGGCTTGGTTAGTTGCGTTTTCTATCAATTGGTGGGAATCCTAAACTCTAATGAAGCTGAGCTATTGGCAATTTTGAAGGCAGTTGAGTTAGTCATTCTAGATACTATTTCCGACCTTTAATTATTTAATCAGACTCTAAAAATGTCATTTTGTAGGTTTTTCAAATAGGTAAATGACCTTGGCAATAGTGGGTTCATTTTAATAAACTTGACTCTATATTATTGTCTTTAATTAAAGTGAATTTTAAGCACGTAAGCAGAGAATGCAATTAATTTGCAGATTGTTTAGCTAAAAAGAGTGTTGATGTTATGGAACCTTCTGTGGCATGGGTTTAAGTTCATTGCATATGTGCTCTTCCATTTGGATATTGGTCTAGCTGTTTTATTCTTATCTCAAGAAAAAAACAGTATGATTTTTTGCTTTTAGATATATTACTGTATATTTCTTCTAGGTTTTTTCAATATTTTGGTGTACAACAAGCATATAACTAACATCCACATATGCTACCTTATTTGTACCACTTCTAGTAGTAAAATTTATTTTTAATTATGTGACTACCATAATTGTTAAGATCATTACTTCAATTGTGATCTTATTAATATTCTCAATGACAAGTATATCTTTTTCATTGTTTATATCCACATTCAATATCATATATTATTGTATTCACTTCAGGGAATGCACCAAATCTAGTTGAGTGAATTTCACTACTCTCATATTCATTATTATGCGTAATTCCATATTCTTCACGAACAAACTTCATAATATTAATTGAGAGTTCAATACTTTGCTCAATAATCAAAGGACATAAAATAAATTCAAAGTTTATTGTAAAACTTTTTCTCTCAATATTACTACTTCAGGAGCATATTCTAGGTATAAATGTGATTGATAATATTAGATCAAGGATTAATATAGCTCCAAATATAATAATGACAATATCTTAATAAATCAATTCTCAAAATTTGTAGTACATGGATAATATACGCAATACATAGTAATAATTATAATAATAACAATAACTTTAATATTGAAAAATTAAAACAACTTATAGTTTTGCAAGATTTGCAACAATAAATGCATTTATTTGTAATACCTTTGATATCGTATCTTTCTTTGATAATTTTAATTAAACAAAAATTATTCTCTCTTAGAGCAACTTAACTTTGATTGTCGTAAACTACAGATCCTTCCTTTGAAAAATCGCGCTAGAATAATCGTACTGATAACGTGTTATAAAATAATATAAAACTAGAGAGAAAAAAGAAAAGGAATAAAGAGTAAAATATGAGAGATATATGAGAGTGTGGTCATTATTGATGAGCAGCCACATATATATATATATGTAGTTATCTAAGTGGAACCATAATAGAATCCTGCATGAATCAGAAATACAGAGTTCAAAATAATTAAGAATCCCGACTTTTAACCCATATAGGACATCCATTTATTTTGTAACAATCTCAATATAATACAGAAATAAAGCATTTCTTCATAAGTTGGAAGGGAAAAAAGCATTTCTCATCGTAGGATTAACAACACTACCCTCCATCCATCAAAAGGTTAAGTCCACTGACATAATTGGCTTCACCACTAGCCAAATACAATGCAGCCTTTGCAACATCCTCTGCCTTCAAAATCTGCCCTTTAAGATTACCAATTGCACATATTTTATGTAAAAACTTAAAAATTGAATTGAACCGAGTTTTAACAAGTTTGGTTCACTGATTTTGATTCAATTTTGATCGGTTCATATTGATTTTTCTGAAATCCAATTTTTTTGTGCAACTTGGACTGGAGCACTGTCCGATTCCAAGTCGAACTGACTAGTCGAGAACAATGATAGTTAGTACTCCATCTATCCAAAATATATTTTGTTTTGCAAAAGAATTAAAAAAATAATTAATTCTCTTAAATTATAACTAAATCAAAATTAATTTGACCAAATTACCATTTATTTCAAAATCAAGAATAATTTATAAAGATAGTTATTGCATCTAATGTAAATAAGGGTAACATTGAAAAACATAATTTATTATTCTTTAAATTACTTAAAACTACTTATATTTTGAGCAAAATAATCGCTTAAAAATGGCTTATATTTTGGGATAGGTGCAGTATATAACTGTTAGAGCAGTAACTTTCACGTGTTACAACTGTTAAATAAGTATTTTAATGTTCTATATTGATAAGATGGAGGGTTGAATATAATAATTTTGTAAATTAAAATGTTTAATAAATATAATTTATAAAATAAATTATTCAATAGATTAAAAATGCCAAAAAGTACAAACTAAAAACTTTGAACCAACCTCCAACTAACTCTAGAGTTTAAATGTATAACATTTATAGTATACAAACTAAGAGATTAGTACAAACTCCTCAAAGTTAATACTAATAAATTATTCCGTTATATTTTAATAGGAACCTTTATTTTTTTAGCAAAATTAATAAAATAATTAAAATATATTGATTTTTTTAAAAAAATATGTTGTTCCTAAATTGCCTTTTTTGAAATTAAAAATTCCTCATTTGATTTTACCAATAAATATTAAAATAAATATGTTGTTCTCTATTTAATTTTTAATTTTCACCTTGAGGACCATATTCAATTGTCTTTGTATAGCATTGAATGACATTAAATACAATAGGAAAAATGTCAAACATGCTTCTTTGAGGCTGTGGGGGGCCACCATTAAAGTTTTCAGCGGACTGTGCCAAATAATTTGTTTCTGGTTTGGTGGCATTCAAGAACGAGAATTCAATTCTGAGCTACCACAAAATTTTTAATATTTTTTTTATCAGCAGATAATCTTTTATTTTATTAAATTATAAAATCAGAAAAAATTTATCAAATTTAAGAAACTAAACCCGAGTCAACAGGCTTCTCCTATACAGCCAAGTTTAATAAACTTTAATTTGATAAGCGAAAAAATTCTGATTATCAAAAACAGGTTTATTCTATTTCATGATCTACATTTTCAACATGATCTACAAGTTAACAATACATGATCAACATTTTCAACATTAATCTCACAAAAAGGACAAATACATTCATCTATTTCATGAATAATCTTTCGCCTAAATAAGTTTTATTCTAGTAGGAATTTTATTTAAATAAGATTTCCGAATAAAGCAGGCAACTTTAGGAGGTATTAAAGATGACCAAAGATGTTTAAAATAAATTGCACTATAGTAGCTCCAAGTTCCTTTTCTTCTAATAAGCAATATAAAATCTTTATAGAGAATGTATCTCTTTTGCTGAATTTCCGAATCGCTTGATCCTCAAAATCGGGAAGAATTGACATTTTATCTAATTTTTCTTTGAGTTATTTCTATGATTCTTTCTCAAAATTTCTTAGTTGTCTCCTCCATTGTAATTCCTAGAGCCAGTTCCCATTAAAAAAGAAACCACAATTATTTATCCTCGCTCTTTTATTTTCTGCTAAGTGAAACAGTCTTGGATATGGTGTTTTCAAAGGTTCTTCAAATAACCAATAATCAAACCAGAAATTAATCTATTTTCCATCTCCTATAATTCAATAAAATCCACTTTTGAAAAAATCATCTACGAAGGGAAACTCTCCAACAGCCACAATGTCTCTCCAACAAGAAGAAAGCTTTCTCCATAATTCTCTACTCATACCAGTTCTTAGCATTATATTCTCCCCATATTTTGATATCAAAACACGATGCCAAAGAAATTCACATTTTGACTTAAAACGCCACCACCATTTTCCTAAGAAAGCTTTATTTTTTCTCTTAAAATTTGGTACCCCCAACCAACCCTTATTTTTATTACAGCAAATTGTATTTAGAGCTATCCAATTCAAACGATGTTCATTTCCAAACCTTTTTCCCATAAAAAAAATCCTTTGAATAGACTCTATTTTTTTATAACACATGAAGGGGCTTTAAAAATAGACATATAGTAAAGGGGTAATGAAGAAAGAATAGACCTTATAAGAGCGGCTTTGCCTCCAAAGAAAAAATGTCTTGCGTTCCACAAAGATAATTTACCTTCGAATTTTTCAATGACAGATTTCCACGATTAATGTTTTCTAATTTTTTAATGCACTTAGTATTTTTTTTTGCTATTTATTTTCGGTTTTCTTTTACAAATACACAAAAATTCACATAAATATTAGAATGTAGAATAGTATTATAAATTCATAGTCCAATTATTTATTAATTAAAAGTCTTAAAATTCTGAATTGGTTGAATAAATATATGATATTTAATTTATTCAAAGAGAAATAAATTTAAGTTATATTTAAAATTCTATTCAATTGAGATATTCTAATTGAAATTAAATTAAACCATACTTAAATTTTAAATAATTGAAACTAAAATACTCTAATTGGATTAAATTAAGTCATCCTTGATTAAGTCACAATAGGAATTAAATTAATTTAAAATATCCAATCGAAATTAAATTAAGTAACAATGGATTAACTCTCATTTGATTTCAAGATCTATTTAGATAATAAGTCACCTTGACTAAGCCACACTTAGTCACGTTTGAAATTAAATTAAGACACTCAATTGAAATAAATTAAGTTAAATTTAATCATATTTGAAATTAAATTATATTAAACTAAGATACCGTAATTGAAATTAAATTAAGTGCCCTTGAAATTTTATTAGTTGAGATAGAATTGGAATTCAATTAAGTCATATTTGAAATTAAATTGAACTAAACTAAATGAAATTTTATAAATTTGCAACACTCTAATTGAAATTAGATTAAGTCACACATGATAAGTTTTATGATTAAATTAAATCTAACTCTCCTTTGATTAAATAATATTAAGTTATATTTAGAGTGAAATTAAATTAAGACACCTAAAAAATTAAAAATTAGAGTTAAATTGAGTAATAATTGATTGTTAGTTTTAATTTTATTTAAATAATCAAATGTGGTTAAACTAAGCCACACTAATCGAGTCACACTTGATTACATTTGAAATTAAATTAGCATATATTCGTTGGAGCTTAATTAAGCATTTGTCACGTTTGAAACAAAATTAAAATTCAACTAAAAATATTTTAATTAGAATTAAATTGAGTTACATATGAAAATTTATTAAAATGAAATATAGTTACATTGAAATTAAATTAAGTCACATTTCAGATAAAATTAATTTAAATTAAAATAATTTAATTAGGACTAAATTAAATTATTTGATTAAGTCATATTTAAAATTTTATCATATCGTGACACCTTAATTGAAATTAAATTAACTCACACATGGTCAGATTTGAAATTAAACTAAATCAGGACACATTAATTGAATTAAATTAAATTACCCTTCATTTCAAATTCTATTTAGACAATTAAATGTGACAAAATTAGGTCACACTTGAAGTTAAATTAAATTAATGTACTCATTTGGAATTAAATTAAGTTATATTTGATCACATTTCAATTTAAAATAAATTAATTTAAGGCACATGATTTCAAATGAATTAAATCAGACTTGAAATTTTATTGAATTGAAATAGAATTAAAACTAAATTAAATCATACTTGAAATTAAATTGATTTGAAAACACCCTACTTGAAATTAAATTAAGCCACTTTGATTTGAATTAAATTGGGTCACTCTTGGTTAAGTCATACTTAATCATATTTGAAATTAAATAAAATTAATTTAAGATACATGAATTTAAAATTAAATAAAATAATAAGTGATTAAATTATACTTTGAAACTAAACTTGATTAAATTACATTTGATATTTTATTAAATTAAGATATCCAGATTGAATTTAAATTAAATCAAATTTCCCTAAGTGAGATTTGAAATTTTATTAAATTACATCCTTATATATACATATACACATATATATATATAGCGCACACACTAAATTAAATTAAAATTAGAACTAAATTACATCACATTTGAGTAAGTCTTGAAATGTTAGTAAATTAAAATAATATTAATTGAAATTAATTTAATCAAATTTGATTAAGTTATATTTAAAATTTATTAAATTTTTACACTCTAATTGAATTTAAATTATATTAAAATTAATATATATGTGTGTTAAGTTTAAATCTCAGCATTTCTATCTTATTGAGCTGAATGATTAAAAAATGATTTGATTAAATCATTTTTGAGCAATAAATAAAAGCAACAACAAATTTTCCTAAATTATTTCAATTAACACATGTCATAATCATAAAGGCCGATGTGTAAATTGACCATCATTCTCAAGCTTAAATTGTTTTAATAGCATAATCTAGAAATCGTATTCTTAATCAAATTATTTGTGCAAATAATCATGCAATCTTTTGATTGCATATTGATAAAGATCTTTGCAAACTTCAGGTTACAAGTTAATAATAATCATGTAACTATTTTTTGGATGCATCCACAAAATCTCCAAATAATCCACATAATGGATGAATTGATCAATAGTTTCCCCTTTATATTCCAGAAAACGTAAGTAGTTGTCACGACCCGTTTCCATGGGCCGGACTGGCACTAGGACCTAGGTAAGCTTAAGGTCCCCGAGGCCCGTAGTAAGCCTAATCTCTGATTTCAACACCATAATTACATGAAAATATTCTACAAGTTGGCCCATTATATTTTTAATGTCTCCACTATCACAATGCCTTATTTTATTCAACTCAATCATTCCCATAAAGTTTTACATACACTTAACATTATTATTACAATCATAAATCTTAACATAACTGCGGATTTTCTACTACTGTATTACTACAAAGAATTCTAAATAATTCTATCTTATACATTTACATAATCCTTTAAATAATCTCAAAGGAAATAAAAACTAATGCTCCAAATATATTCAACTGATTCACAATTTCCTGAAACAACATAAGGGATAAGGGGGGAAAATGGTGAGTATAAAACTCAGTGAATAATAACATATAATACTAAACTCACACATTCACACAAATGATACTTAAGGCATTCTAAATGGACATTCTCTATTCACATAATGACAATCATATCACCCACAAACAACTGCAACCATATGCACAATAAGTGGTTGTTAGTCAGTGAAATCACCATAACAGGACCATGCTCTCCCCAAGCATGCTTTAATATCCATCATATCACATCGTGTGATTCCATGGTCCTGTG
>CANUEX010007797.1:0-30494 GCA_948099535.1 Jatropha multifida
AAGATTTTTGAATTAAAGGTTTATTACAATTATAGAGTTTATTACAATTTGAATAATTGTTTAGTATACAAAATGGTTATCTTAGAAATCTGGATTATATTAAAATAGGTGGACAGTTATATTTTTGTGGAAATAAAATAAGATTTATTAGAATAATATTCTTAATTAAGGGAGTCAGAAACTAATTATATTTTCTTAATATATATGTGTTTCTTAGATCGACCAAGTTCCTCCACCGCTCCTCTGAATCAGAACCCAAGACAGACCTGAGTAGTATTCTGCGGTCACTGTGAGTAATAATAAATGGTGCACACCATCCTGCATACATGCATTCCATATGCATATCATATATTCTTCATATTATTTAAATAATTGTGAATCATTTCGTATTGCTATACTAATATTCCTCATTTTTCGAATATAATATCTCAGTTTCATAATCTCAGTATTTGATATATAATATCTCAGTTTCATAATCACGATATTTGATATATAATATCTCAGTTCTCTAAATTTATAATTTCCGCCTTTGATTACATTCACATATTGCATTTATTGTTTTGAATATTTTTGTGAATAGTTGTGATGTGAAATAATATGCTTTTGTATCTGGGTGAAAATTGGGACGACGTGTGTTACTATGGGTCAGTGGGCCTAGTATGGGGGATCGGCTCCCTATTATATATATATATATTATTATTATGGAATTGGCCTGGGGCCAATAGGTGGATTTGTGACATCACTGACTAATTTCCACATGTTGTGAGTTTTTGAATGTGACTTGTTTGAAGATGCTGTTGTATGACACGTGCTTGTGAAGCATGTCATTTATTATATTGTGAAAGCATACTGCTTGAATGTGTGGGTTTGCATTATTTATTATTATTCACTGAGTTTAATGAAACTCAACCCCCTTCCATAAATATTTTTCAGGAAATAAGGATACTGTTGGTCTATAAGACTCTGCTTCCTTCTTCGCAGAGGATTGAACATGTTAGTATAACTCTCTGTTAATATTTGGAATACTCCGCACATTTTATTTAACTCCGCAGTTAGGATGCTTAAATAAATATTAGCTTGTAATAGAATTATCATGTGATTATAAATAAATTGTGGAGTGTTTAATGACTATCTGAAAACTGTATAGTTTGATCATATTATGACAAATAAATATTTGTATGAGAAAATATTTTTATTATATGGATATGGGCCCGAGCTGCGAATAGTATGTATTACTAATGTTGGGTTAGAATTATTAACTCTGATTGACTTATGAAAATGTCATAATATGGGCTTACTATTCCGATACTCAAATGATAATAGGGATGGATTTTGATAGTTTAGGCTTACTACGGGTCTCGGGTGCCTTAAGCTTATCTAGATCCTAGTGCCGGTCCGGCCCACGGTTTTGGATCGTGACAATTTCCTAATGCAACAACTTTATAGAAATCAACTACTTTTTGCAAATTATTAGAAATTATTTTAAAATATTGATAGTTGGAACTATTTCTTTATAGGTCTAATAATTTTACAAAAACTAGTCATATTTTATAAAATACTCTTCTCATTTATTTTGTTCCTATAATTTGAAAAAACACGCATATTAAAAATTTTATCAAGAAAAATTATTTTGCTCTTTTTTATCTTTAATTTTTTAAGATATTAATAAAAATTTTTTATTTAATGAATAATCAGAAAGATTATTATGATAAAAATAATTATTTATTTACCAGCAAACATTGATCTTTCATGGAATACTACAAAATATTAAAAAAAACATGGATCATTTTTCGAAAACTCTTTTACAAAAAATAATTATCTTTTGTGGAATATTTACGAAATATTATCTAACAAATAAATCAAGTATATCACATGTATTTAATAGCCTAATCTGACTGTCGGAATTTTTTTTTTTTTTTTTTTTATGGAGCTTGGGGTTTGAATGGAACACATTTATAAATCAGAGGACAACTAGCTTATCTCCAGTTAGAACCAAGCCAATTTATTGCTTATATATAATTGGTGAATATTGTACTAGCTAAACGTACGTATTACGCAATGTGAATTAAAAGATAGTGAGGAACTGATAGCTGTTGGAAATGTGGGGACCTGTGCACTACTGTCTCTTCGGCTTAATTTATATCCGCATAATCTAAAAGATCAATGCTATTCTTTAAGGATAACGTAAATTTGGATTTCTATTAGGAAAATGACCCAAAACCCGTACTTTATTTGACATCACTTATACTTTATTTATTAATTTATTAATATAATTCCGTTAAGCTATCTATTTTCTCATTATAATAATATGTTTAAGCCACCTTTGTAGTATGCTTTTTTGATAGTTTAGTGTATGGTCAACATAGAGTAGTCCATTGGTGTTCTTTTTGTTAAATTACGTTATCCGGACTCTATTATTAGAAATAGTTTGATTCGACAGATTTAATCACAATTTGCAGGCGTATTTAGTAGAGATCGTACCCAAAAATTCTTATATATTCAACCTTCGTTGACAACTCATTGGTACTTTAGAGATGGTAATTTTATTAATTATGTAATCACTATCATAAATCCAAAATAAACAAGTTGAATACCCAAAATAAAATCATGCCTTAGGTCAGTCAAATTAACGGTCAAACAAATCTGACCTCCAAGCCAGTGAACTGAAATAATCTTAATCTACTAGATTTCCTTTGTGCCAATTTCTAAATTAAGCACTTGAATTTCGTGGTAATTTTTTTTTTATGAACAGAGAGTGTAATCTCCCTTTAGAACATGACTGTAAAAGTTTTTTAACCCTCTCAACAAGAATCAAAATTTTATTTTCAAACCTTATAAGAATCGAGATCGTTTACTACTCCTGCTACTATCTTAGACTCTGTTTGTTTTTATAAAACAATTTGCAAGAAAATATTTTTCACAATTTTTCATTGTTTGGAGTGTTCAAAAAAATAAGTAAATGGAAAATATTTTGCTTGTCAAACAAAAATTAAATCATTTTTAAAGAAAATAACTTCTCATGTTTATAAGTGGAAAACATTTTCCAAATATTGACAAACTTATTACAACCATATAAATTCATATTTTTTAATTTATTAATCATCAGTAGCCACTATCACTAATCACCCGTCACCATTAGCCACCACCACTGGTCACCGGCGATTTTTATTTTACCTTTTTTTTTTCATTCTTCTTATATTTAATAATAAAATTTTTAAAAACAAAATTTCTATTATTATTAATATTTTTGTAGTCTTATGAGTTAAAAATTTAATATTTTTGACAAATTTTCAATTTATCAAAAGTCTCTGATAAGTTCCGATCATTTATGTTCAAGGTCTTTTGGTCTTTTTATAATTAGTATATTGAAAAATAAAAATTAACTATATTAATAAAGGGGTTTTATAGTTATAAACATACTCGTTAGACTTTAATTGACCAATCGACCAAATTGGGCAATTTTAACCATTTAATTTGATATTCTATGGATTAGATATTCTAGTATATGAAATTTAATTATGTTAGTTAAGTGTTAGTAGAGTTATTATGCATAGAGTAGTGGTGGAGATAAGTTAAAAATGCTTAAGTAGGTAATGTATTGTTCAAGTCTATTACAATTGAGCATCCTAAAATTTAGTCACAAAGATTGACTTAGTTAAACAGGTAAATAAACTTTAAAAATTATGAAATTTTATAGAGAAGAATATTAGCATGTTTGGAAAGATTGTGGTAAAAGGATAAATGCAATGGACAAAGGGAGATAAAGTTATAGCTAGATTTATACAGGCTGCTCATTGGAAAACCTAACTGAGACTTAGGTACTGTCATCTAGCTATTTAGCTAAGAAAATGAGATCCAAAATTTATAAAAATTTTAATAAGAGTAGCCTAAGATGTGAGGAAGATGTTGTAAAAATTTCAAAATAAATAGATTTAAGCAACTAAACCTATAGCCAAAGGAAGGCAGGTTGCTCATGTGATTAAAATGTCGTATTCTATTCATAGTAATGAATTGAGCATACATTTGATATATTCTTATGTCCCATTATTTTAGTTGTTATTTTAATATTTATAGGATGTGATTAAGTATTGAAAATGGAATATTCATGCCTAAATAAAGGTCATATGGTAGTTGGTTAAGCGTAGTGAAATTGAAGGAAAAACATGAATACTACATTTCAATACTCAATTTGCATTCTTATGATAGTGTATGTGTGTGCTTATTTAGTAGTATGGAGTTAATATGAAAAGTAATTTCATGTTACAGTATATGAGAGAAAGGGATTAGCAGATAAGTCAATAAGTAGAGGAGCAAAGCTAGAAGAGTCTTCTAATCCAGGTTAGTGGAATCCTCCTTTCCTGCTTGTTTAAAGTCAAAATGTATTTGATTTCATGTTAATGATTTTTAGAAGTTAAATTGAAAGTTGCTTATATGAGAAAGGAGGATGTTGGCCAATTGTTATTTGTAGTATGAAGAGTGCTCGTGAATGAATGTTTTCATTAATTTTTGTGAAAATGGATTATTTCCTAATATGTTTTCAATTATATTTAATGCATGAAATGATTTATGGTCTCACGGAAACTAATAGACATGGTTATTGGCCTACCAATATCACTTCATTTATTGAAGTTGATATTGCGATTAATATGAAGTGAATGATAAACAAATGATATTGTTTCTTCTTAGATGAGGTTGAGATTGTTACTCTTCACTTGAGATATAAATCACAGATTGAGGTTGAGATACTTTTGTCTTAATGAGCTCATAGGACATTGGAGACCCTTCGGATTAAGTCTATTTAAGTTGTTGAGACTAAATTGGATATTTTCAACCTTCTTAAATTGATATTTTTCCTATAATTATGATGCTCAATAACAATTTTCACACATCAGTCACGTGATTTTTGAGCAAAGAATTTCTATCATTATTATTGATATAATTTCTTACTAAACTCTTTACTGAGTTGAAAAAAGATTGATTTTAAGAAAAGATTAAATAAAAAGGATTTTTATATAAAGCTTTATTTACAATTATGGTTAAGTTCGAAGAAATGTGAACTTACACTTGATTTTATATATATATCCACCACTAAGCAATTTTCTTAGTGATAGTGTTTTCTGTATTATCACAATGAAAGGAAAGAAGTAAGAGAGTGAGTCTTGCTAGTTGCAGGATTCCTCTTTGAACCATTGTAAATATAAGAGCTACTACTGTAGCTATTATATATAGTTCCTTTTTGGGATCTTATATGATGCATAGAACATTAACAGAACAGTCATATGTATATGAACAGAAATATGTAATTAAAGTTTATGTAAACTCTCAATGCTAGTATATTGTACAAGCTACACACACACACACACACACACACACATATATATTACTTAAAAGTAACTTACTCTTATTATTATTTGTATATGAAAGTGAGATTGATCTTGTATGTGACTGCATTTAAATTACGCTTATGGGTTATGGAACCATTTGCAATGAACGAACTTGCATAATTATAAAATAAAAATTTTATGTTGTTATGAGTATTTTCCATTATATATATATATAAATGTATATTTTAAAACTGGAAAGAGCTTTTGATCCTACTTCTAAGTAATGTTCTTGAAAATAAATTAACTAATGAAGATGAGTTTTGAAATTATTTTATTTAAGTTCCTTGTAGCATGTTTATTGAGTTTTTATGTAAAGTAAGTGCTTAATAGGCATATTACGGGTGACATATCACGTCTTACAATAGAGCAAGGTGTGACATAGTGAGTTTGGATTGCTAGATGACACTGGTATTTTGATTTAGCTCAATCTATTGGTAGAATATTGTTCTTCCTTTTCTTGACTTTTGATTTTTATGCATATGCTTTAATTGAGATATTTAAGCTTGATAACTGGCTTTGAGACTTGGGTGAGCTGCTTATGCTCATTTATTTTAATTAGAGCTTCTTAGGCTCAGAAGTGTTAGAATTCAGTGTTTCTTAAGTTTGAAATTTAATCAGAGCTTCTTAGATTCAGAATATGTTAAACTCAAAATTTTTTAACTTTTAGCTTCTTATCTAGAGCTTCTTAAAGCTTGATATTTATTTTACTTAGAATTATTCAGAGATTCTTAGATATAGAATATAACAATCTCAGAATTTTCTTTCTAAATTTCTAATTTTGAGCTTCTTAGACTCAAAAGATTATGAGCTTGGGATTTTCTTTCTGAATTTTTATCTTTAAGCTTCCTAAGCCTCAATAGTTAATTCTGAGCTTCTTAGGCTCAGATATCATGAGCTTGGAATTTTCTTTCTAAATTTTTAACTTTGAACTTCTTAAGCATCAATAGTTAATTCTAAGCTTCTTAGGCTTTGAATATTATAGCTCAAAATTTTTCTTTCTGAATATTTGACTTTGAACTTCCTAAGCCTCAATAATTAATTCTAAGCTTCTTAGGCTCGAAATATCATGGTGAGTGCACTTAGACTAGGATTAGATAATGACAATCAAGGTGGGTTGAATAATGAGAGCCAAAGCTCTGAGCTATTTAAGCTTAATAAATGGTGAGTGCTCTCGAAACTGCTTAAGCTCAATCACCAATGAACTATTTTAATATGAAACTTGGCCTCTTTAGGACTTAGTATGGCGAATTATTATTGCTTGTTTTTTTATCTAGAATACTTTTTGTTTGGCTTAGTGCCTCTTGATAGGTTTTATTTTTATAGTTATTTTTAGTATATTTTATTTAGAATTTCTTTTAAGTTTTATTTCTTTTTAATTTTAGTTAATTTTACTTATGTTTTTCGATTAGACTTCCTTGAATCGTATTTCACCTTATCTTGAGGAATTTTGTAGGGTTTTTATAGAAAACTAGCCAAAAGTGCAAAAAAAAGAGGATTTTCCCAAGACTTCAAGCAAGAAGCGTGCCTAGGGTGTGCTATCCAACACCACTGTGCTGTTTCCAAGGAAAAATCAAATGAGGATCAGACTTGAGCATGCCCAAGGCGTGCTACCCAGTATTCCCATGCTAATCTACAGAATTCAACTTTGGCCTAAAATTACAACTTTAGCTTGTGTTGCCTGCATGAATCTTCATGAGAATCTTATAGAACGTGCTTAATCAAGCTCAAATCCTATCTAGACACTACGAGAGTCCTAACAGAGAAGAAATACAAAGCTTAAATAGTTTCCTATCTCCAAAATATTTCTTCCCCAATAAAGATTCACTTTCCTAAATAAATTCGGGGATTTTCCAAGGAGCCTATAGAAAGAGAGAGATTAACTAGGTTATTATTATATAGGAAAAATTATAAACGTACCCCTATATTTTATACAAAAAACTAATTTACCCTTACTTTTTTTTAAATAAATTGTTGTACCTCTGCATTTTGAATCTGTTACAGTAGATTGCCCTTTTGTTATATTTTTTCTATTTTTGACGTTAAATGTATATAAAATGATATTTTTTAACCCTATCGTCTCTTCTAATCCTTAAGCAAATCTAGAAATCAGAAGGACCCAAACAACCCAAATAAAAAATGAAACCACAAAGGAAATAAATGAGAAGGATTGCAATTGGCGGATGTGAACAGTGAGTTTGTGAGTAGTATTGCTGGTGATTAAATTGTCATTTGGGTCGCAAATCCAACTCCTATAACTGAATTGCAGATCGAAATTTTAACGAAGATGGTAAATAGGCTTTGGGTGAATATTTGTTTTATGAGAGAGAAAGAGAGGAAGAGGAAGAGGAAGAGGAAGAGGAAGATAAAAAGCTATAAATTTGTTTGACAAGAGAGAAAGAGAGGGAGAATTAGGGAAGAGCTATAGATTTATTTGATGAGAGAGACAAGGGAGGAAGAGGAAGATGTTATTTTGGTGATAATTTTTTTCTCTCTTTTTGGACTATTAGATTTACCTTTGACTTATACTCTAAAATTACAAAAACCTGACGGAAGGGCAATTTAATTTAAATGACTCAAAGTGCAAGGGTATAACATTCTATTTTTTTTAAAAAAGAGTAAACAGATATGTTTGCAAGTGAGCTAACTGTCTCTTCAATTGAGCCGCATCTTCTTGCGGAAGACGGTTGAGTCTATCTGCCTTTTGTTCCATTTTCAAGTCCCTGAACTTTTGAAGTCTAAGTAGTTCTTTTGTATAAAATACAAGGGTACAATTATTATTTTTCCTATTATATATTGTTTATTCTCTACTCTATTTAGTTTCTCTCTCTTTAAAGACTTCGAGTATTCAAGTTTGGTGTCAAGATTCGACGAAGCTGCTCAAGCCAATGTCGAATAGTTTTTATTTCTAAACTTTCTTCTTGTTTCATGATGGTACTATTTACAAGTTTAATTAAGTTTAATTTATTTACTGTGTCGAACTAAATCTTTTTACTAGGGATTTGATGTAGCTTAAATTCAACTCTAATTTATAATATTAAATTTGATTTTCTTTATTCAAGTAAAATTTATTATAATACTTCCAGAGGTTTTCCCCTGGATTGATCTATTTCATTAATCACTGTTGAGAGAAGGGTTTTTAATATAAATAAGATGATAAATTTTATGAGAATAAAAACTTGATGCGAGAGCTAGATTGTTTGACTTGTGGGAGGTTTTCATAAAATTAAAGGCCTTAATTTGTGAATTCCTAAATAATCAAAAGAACTTAATGATTTAATCTATATTTGATTGTGCCCTTGACAAATGGGCAATTGAATTGGGTTAAAATAGCTAATAAAATATTGAAAGAGCTTAATATTAGCGATTTTAGGGTTATTTCTTCTTAAATAATGAAAATTGATTATCAATTAATAGGATAAACTAGATAGAATTAAGTGAAGTCAAAATCCCTAGTAACTTTTAAACCTTGATTTCTTTTCAATAATTACTTGCTTGATCTCATTCTCATTGTTTTTGTTTAATTCTTTTATTTTTACAATCATCTTTCTTATTATTATTTAAATATTAGTAGGTTAACACAATTTTGGTACTTGGTATACAATCTTCGTGGGACGATACTCTACTCACTCTCCATTACTTGTCTGTGATTTCATGCACTTGCAAATTAGTATGTCAAGTTTTTGGTGTCGTTGCCAAGGATTGATGTTACCAATATCAATAATAATTACCCTATTATTAATTTAAATATTTAATTTTCTATTATAAGAAGTTTTAAGTATTTAATGTAAAGATGATCTCATAACGTTGGACCATTAATTTTTTATCCATAAATTGAAAGAACTTGTCGAAGAAATAACAATACGAGTCGACTGTGAACAAAGAAGACAAGCAAACATGCGTGACAAAGTAGAATTATAGGATTTATTAGTGCAAGAAGAACAGGTCTTGCAACATCAACTTAATCAAAGACCCTAACCTCTTGTTCGCACCATGCGAGATTATACAACTCATTCTCTTAATAAGGCCACTTTAAGTATCACTAGGCCTAGATGAAAGCTAACAATTTTGAGATCAAGCCTAAAATTATTCAAATGCTATCCACCTCAATTCAGTATGGAGGTTTGCTAGTGAAGATCCTAATGCCCATATTGTAAATTTCTTAGAGATTTGTGATACTTTCAAGTAAAATGGAGTTTTTAAAGATGCCATAAGATTGAGACTATTTCCCTTCACTCTAAGGGATAAAGCATGTTCTTGGTTGCAATCATGCCTTGTTGGAAGTTTTACTAATTGGGAAGAATTAACATGAAAATTTTTGGCAAAATTCTTTCCATCTTCGAAGACAATAAAGCTTCAAAATGAGATAATGACTTTTGCTCACCATGATCAAGATAGTTTGTATGAAGCTTGGGAGGATTTAACGACTTATTGAGGAACTGTCCACATCATAACTTACCTAGTGGTTGCCTTTTTTGTCACAAACTTTAGATCAAAAGTGGGCAAAGATGGTAGCCCATTTCGCCATTTTACTGTCCAGAATTGGCCTCTCCTTAAGAAATTTCAAGGGGCTCTAATCAACTATGACATGAGTGGTATAAGAGCATAAGTAGTGTTGGAGCTTAGCGCATACTCATGTTAGGGCCAAGCATAGCTGCTCAATTTTACCATACTTCAATTCGGTGGCCAACATACGCTTACTCTGATAGTGTACAACACTTTCCTTGTGATAATCTGGTGCTTCTTATGCGAACATTGCTCCTATGGCTTCTTTAGTCACTGAGAGATACAGGAGAAGTGGTTTATCGAGCCTCGAAGGTTGAAGAACTGGAGGATTAAGTAAGTATGTTTTGTTTTGATTAAAGGCTTTTTGGCATTCATCATTCCAAGTCTTGGGGGGCATCTTTTCTCAGTTTCTTGAAGATTGGCCTACAAATATCTATTAATTAAGATAAGAACCGGTTGATGTACTATTAGCGGCATAAGAACCCACATATCTCCTTTTTTTTATCTTAGGAGCCTACATTTCTAAAATGGCTTTTGATTTGGTTGGATCAATCTCAATCCCTCTCTTGGAGACCATGTAGCCCGGGAAGATGCTAGATGGTGCTCCCAAAAGACATTTGGCTAGGTTGAACTTCAGATTGTACTGACATAGTATAGAAAAAAAACTGTTCCAGGGCAATTAGGTAACTAGGCCCATCCATGGTGTGGACGACCATGTTATCAATATATACCTCTATATTCTTGTGCATCAAATCATGAAAGATTATGGTGGCCATCCTCTAATAGTTAGCACCAACATTTTTAAGCCAAAAGGCATCATTCTATAGCAAAATGTACCTCATTCAGTGATAAATGAAGTCTTTGTCTGATCCGGTGGATTGATTGGTATTTGATTATATCCTGCATATAGATTTATTACTAAAATATCACTATACTCGGCCATTCTGTCAATAAGTAGGTCAATGTGGGGAAATGGAAAATCATCTTTAAGACGAGCCTTATTCAAATCTCGATAATCATTGCAACTTCTGAACTTGTCATCTTTCTTGGGAATCGACACTATGTTTGCCAACCATGTCGGACAGTTTATTGCATAGATGAAGTTATTTTCTAACATCTTGGCTGTCTCTTCTTTAATATTGAGGAAATCTCTGATTTTTGTCTTTAAAGTTTCTACATTATTGGTTTAACAGGATCATAGGTGAGGATCTTATGGTCTGCAATGTTAGGATCTATGTCGATCATATCACTTAAAGTCTAAGCAAAACAATCTGAGAACTACTTAATGAGTTCTGACAACTCCTGTTTACAATCACATTCATGCATAATAAATGTATGCTTTGGTTTATTTTTTGTGAAAAAATTTATTTGTTCTTTTATAGCTTTTATTTCTTTTTCTTTTTCATTTTCTGTGTTGCTTGCAATTTCATTCAAGTTGGAAAAAGCAAAGCAAGAAAACTGAAAATTTTCATTATTGATAAAAGTGCCATGGTCGACATCTACATTGACTTCAATAAAATATCTCCTAGATTTGAAAGAGAAGATAAGGAAGACTCAGACGACTCTGAACTACACTCTAAATTAGTTTCAGATTGTAACCTTGACTCAAGCTTAGATTCGACAGGTAGGGTGAACTGTTCTACACTTTCTTCCAAGTATCGATTCTAGAGGTGTGCTTGGATAGGTTGAATGAGGTTTGTGGGGTCTGCTTTCACTCGATTGGTTATCATGCATAAGTTAAAAAGAGATACTTCCATATTATCCTTCTAGTGTGTTTCGAGCTTGAAAAGAGGCTCACAGTCTTCTATAGAGAGCGTGACATAAAAAAGATTTTAAAACTAGGAATTAGGATGTCCAACAGAGGAATTGTCCGCTTTGGATCAAGTCGGATCCATCCCATACTAGATCAGCAAGACCCCCACGGTTTTATCTCGCAAATGAAATGGGAACTTCCTAGGAGGTCACCCATCCTAGGATTTCTGTCAAGCGAGCACACTTAACCCTAGAGTTCTTCAAACTCTCCAGCCATTCCTTCAAAAGGAGCCTGTGTCTCGCATTCCAGTACCCTAGCTAGCCTGCCATCCTAGAAGCTCGCCAGGAATGCTCTCAACCTGCCCTCTTAGGATCGCTTTGCCTGGTTGGGATGTCACAAGCCCACCAGCTTCCGCATGGTTCATCCTCAAACTATATATCTACTGGAGGGGGTCAGGCTTTGATACCAAATTATAACACCTTGAGTCCTTAGACCATATATCTACTAGAGGGGGTCAGACTCTGATACCAAATTGTAATGCCTTGACTCCAACCACAAGAGGAATTGTCTGCTTTGGATCAAGACGGATCCATTCCATACTAGATCAGCAAGACCCGCATGGTTTTTTTCCGTAGGTGAAATGAGAACTTCCCAGGAGGTCACCCATCCTAGGATTTCTGTTAAGTGAGAATGCTTAACCCTGGAGTTCTTCCAACTCTCCAGCCATTCCACTAAAAGGCGCCTTTGATGATTAGTTACCCCCTTTTCGATATATGATCCGATTCATTCCTGTGTCTCGGATTCCAGTACCCTAGCTAGCCTGTCATCCTAGAAGCTCGCCAGGAACGCTCTCGACCCGCCCTCTTAGGATTGCTTTGCCAGGTCGGGATGTCACATAACATTTTAATAGTTGGCAATATTGAGGTTCTTGAAAGAAGTGGTAGGGTTCATAATCCCCCTCTTTAATAAAGTTACCATTGAGGGTTTTAAAATAGGGGTGCATCTGAATGTCCTTGGGATCACCTATTTTCTTAGCCATCTTGGCATCTTCTAACTTCTCTCAGTCTTGATAAGTCAGTTTGAATCCAAGGCCAAATGGAGGTTCAACAATTGGATGTTCAGTGAAAGTGGCCATTTCGTGTTGGTCTCGACCAAGTCTCATACCTAGAAATAGCACATTGCCCTCATCATATTAGCAACTAAGGGGTTACCGTATGAGTCAAATTCAATAGGGGATAGTTCTTTATTGGGTTCAGCTTCTATGAACTAATAATGAGAAGCCGGAGATAGGGTAGACAGTAGGCTCAGGCTAAATCTCCAACAGTTGGGCTAAGGACAAAATGTTAGATTTTCTCGCTAAGTCCCTTTTGATTGTAAACACTGCATTCTCATATAGGGATTTTAGCTTTTGATGGAGAGAGGAGGCTACTGCCTTAGCCTTGTGAATAAGGTCTTACAAGGAGGAGGTGAAAACATGCAGGGATGTCCTCCACTTGAAATGGTATAATCATTACTATGGGCCCGATAATGACTTCTAGGTCAACCACGCCTAAAACTTCTCTTCTTAAATTATCGTATGCTTTCACTATGTTTTTGGAGGGCGTAAAATCTTCAATAATCAACCCCAAGCAACTTGCAACTTTCAAGGGGAAAACACTAAGGGTTGAACCATTATCAACCAAGATCAGAGGCACCGTTTTACCCTTAGCTTGTACAGTAACATAGAGATCATGATTGTGGGTGGTAACCCCTTTCGGGATCTCATGATTAGGAAAGTGGATTGTTAGTGGGTTGTCGGTTATGTTCGGTCTGGGTTGAATAGGGAGAATTTGGCCATTGTCCACAAGCTCTTGAATCTTGTGTCTAAGGGTTTTGCTCTCATCCATTTTATGCCCTGCCCCCTAGTAGAAGGAACAGTTTGTATTTAGGTTATAATTTTCATGAATGGGGTTTGAAGTGTCTCAGTTCAAGTGGCTGCATTAACTTCTCATCTACAGCCTTTTGGAAAATGAAAGATTGTGGGAGCCCAAATCCATGAAGTTTTGCCAATCAGGTCTGACGAATTGTCTTGGAGGACGAGAAGGAAATTATCTTTGGCCAGTCAAGTTGGCCACCTCATCACCTTTTTGATTTATAGGAGGAATTGTGTGATAATTAGGTTGTTAGGGTTTTTTGCACTTTGAAAAGGAAGCCTAGTCTTCCTTAATTTGACTTGATTGAATCAAGTCTTCTATCTTAGTGGTGGTGGCAGTCAAGGTCCTAAAGTCTGGGAGGTATTGGGTCCTTAACAGATTTTGATAAGAGGGGAGGGGATTCTTAATAATGATGTTAATTTGCTTTTGCTCTAGGGGATGGTTAAGAATCTATGATGCTTTCCCCCTTCACCTCATAAGGAACAAGGAGAAGGACTCTCTGGCACCCTATTTGGTGGTCTCTAGGTTCCTTTTGGTACTGTCAACCTTAATATTGTAGTGGTATTGTTGGTTAAAGGCAGTATAGATCTTATCCCATGTCTTCTTCTTAGTGTTGTCTAGGACCAGAAACCATCAGAGGGTTGCGCCGGTCAAGGACTGTTGGAGCAATTGGGCAAGGAGCTCATTGTTCACCCCAAGAGGAGTGATGGTGCCCATATACATTTTTAAATGAGTCTTGGGGGTGCCATCAAACTTATCCATGCTCGATATTTTAAATTTTGGTGGCAACCTAGCTTTAGGAAATAGTGGGAGGGAGTCTACAAATCTCAACCAATGCAATACAGATCTCATCCCATGTCTTCTTCTTAGTATTGTCCAGGGCCACAAACCATTAGAGGGCTACACTAGTGAAGAACTATTGGAACAGCTGGGCAAGAAGCTCATTGTTCACCCCAAGAGGAGTGAGGGTGCCCAGACACATTTTTAGATGAGTCTTGGGGCATATGGTGCCATCGAACTTATCCATGCTTGATGTTTTGAATTTTGATGGCAACCTAGCTTTAGGAAATAGTGTGAGAGAGTTTACATTAATCAAGTGTTCATACTTTTTTATGCTCTTCAAGAATCTTTCAAAGGAGTTCATCTTCTCCATCGTCTTTTTCACCTCATGAGAAGCCATTTCATCCCTAGCCTGGCTGGAGGCAGTAGTAGTATTAAAGCTAGCTTCCATATTAGGAATTGACCCTCGAGTAGTTTAATCACTATTGGTTGGAGCAATATGCTAATCATTAGATCCTCCAGTCTTGTATGGGGGGACAACGTCATTCTGGCTAGTGTTAATCGGGGTCCTAACTTCCTTAAGTATAGTCTCTCGTTGAGTAGTAATAGTGTTATGGAGGGAGTTATTCTATTTAGTATGCATGTTTCAAAAATGGGTTTCTTGATCCTAAAGAATTTCTTCCATTATAGCTCTCAGATCAGTAGGTGTAGTCATTGTTGTTATTCTCTAGTAGAAACAATTAAAAAGAGGCATCAATATTTAGCTTTGGGCCAGATACGCGTTGTTGGGGTTTAGAACTTTGATTAGTGATTTGAGGTTAAGATGGTGTAATGTTTTCTCGGGTCAGTGTCTGAGGCTAAACTAGTGAGGGACAATGACACTTAGGTCTAGCTTAAGGATTTGGGTATTTTGTAGCTTAGGTCAGTGTTTAAGGCTTTTTGGAATTTTGAGGGCAATGTTAATATCAATATTATAGGCTTTGATCGAGCCATGGTCCCCAGTTTAGATGCTTAGATCCGTTTTAAGTCTTTTGGTTTTTTATTGGTGCTCAAGTCGGTATTTGAGGCTTAGGGAATTTTCTTAGCTCAGGTCACTATTTGAGGCTTTTAGGATTTTTGAGGATAATGCTCAAATCAATTTATCAGGGCATTGTCCTCGATTTAGGTGTTTAGGTCTGGTTTAAGGGTTTTGGGTATCTTGGGGGTTCAGGTCGGTGTTTGAGGCTTAAGGAATTTTGCAAGACAATGCTTAGATCACTATTAGAGGCTTTGATCAGGGCATTATCCTCTATTTAGTTGCTTAGATGTGGTTTAAGGATTTCGACACTTTAGCGTGCTCGAGTGAGGCTTTCGATTTTTTTATGGTGCTCTAGTCGTTGTTTGAGGTTTAGGGAATTTTAGAAGACAATGCTCAGATTAGTATTAGAGGTTTTGATCAGGGCATTGTCCAGGGTTAGGTGCTTAGGTCCGATTTAAGTCTTTTTGGTATTTGGTGTCTTAGGTTGGTGTTTGAGGTTTTTAGGTTGAATAAGGATGCTCTGATCAGTGGTTGAGGCATAACTAGTATTTGATGGCTTAGATTAGTGTTTGACGACAATGCTTAGATCAATGTTAGAGGCTTTGATAAGGGCATTGTCCCTAGTTTAGGTGCTTACGTCTAGTTTAAGGCTTTTGGTACTTGAGGTGCTTGGGTGAGGCTTTCGATTTTTTAATGGTGCTTAGGTTGATATTTAAGGCCTGGGGAATTTTAGAAGACAATGCTCAAATCAGCATTAAAGGCTTTAATTGGGCCATTGTCTCCAGTTTAGGGCTTAGGTATAGTTTAAGGAAATTTGGTATTTGGTGGCTTAGGTCGATGTTTAAGGCTTTTAGGATGAATAAGGGTGCTTAGGTTGGTGTTTGAGGCTTAAGGTAATCAGGTTGATATATCTCTTCGGATAGGGATTTGTGTTGAAGTTAACCACTGATTGCTACTTTTGGTTTGACCATTGATTAATGTTTAATTTTGACCAATGGTTGGTGTTTTAGTTGACCACTAGATGGTGTTTAGGTTTGACCACCGTTAGTGTTTAGGTTTGATCATTGATTGATGTTTAAGTTGACCATTAGACGATGTTTACATTGACTAATGGATGATGTTTAGGTGACCACTAGTTGGTGTTTAAGTTTGACCACTAGTTAATCTTTAAGTTGATCAATGGATGGTGTTTAGGTTTGACCACTGGTTGGTGTTTAGGTTTAACCACTGGTTGGTGTTTAGGTTTGACCATTGGTTGGTGTTTAGGGATTTCTTGGTCCATGACATGAAATGCTTGAATGCGTGAATGTCATGCCAAAATGGTTTCATGATTTTGGGTGCATATAATCCTAAGGATTGATTCTAGGGCCATTACATGCTTTTGATGGATTGGTTTAAGGTTTCCATACACTAGAGTTGAAATATGTCTCGTTATTTGACCATGTCGTATCAAATAAAATGATTGGTATGTCAAACCCTTTACTTCTACTGAAAGGATCAAAGGAACACATGATTGGGTGAGCAAATTTTTTAACTCGAGGCAGCTCTAAGGAAGATTGGCCCTAGGTGATAATAGCGACCCAGTTTACTAAGTTCTAATGATGGAAAAGGATCCCAAATGATGCATTTGAATGTATGCAAGATGCGATTTTTGATAAAACTCAAATTAGAGATTTGAAGCGTCCTAGATAGTCCTCTTACAATATTTTTTTGTTTTTTCTTTTTTAAAAAATGTTAATGTCCATAGTGGAGTCCCTAGTTGTGTGCCCTTGATAGAGCGCCATGGGAAGATCCAAAAGACATAATCAATCTAGATGGGCCCATTGGTCGGTTGATCACGAAAACTAGGATTGGAACTCATTACAGTTTCATTTTTTGTATTTTTTTATTATGGCTCGGTTTAGCACTTATGTGTGTCGAGTTGGCTCTTTAGAGCACTTTTGATGTTGTGTGATGTGTGAGAGTTGCCACCTCAATTTATTTTTATTTTTGAAAAAAAGATTAATAAAAAAACCCCGTGATTGACTCAATTTTAGTTTTGCCTTTTAGGATAAAAGCACTACCCTCGAATTATTGGGTATAGGGACCAACTTTTTAGCTTCTTTTCATATGAATCTCATGGTTTGGGGTTTAATCAAAAACTCAAAATATTATTTTGCATGAATGTCAGTTTATCGAGGCATAATCATACTTATAATGCATGACAATTTTAGACAAAGCATTAAAAGCATAAATAATTAAAAAGTATGTAATTTAGAGGGGAACTCGACTCTAGCCATATTTATGGAGGATTCTAGGTCGTGTGAAATATTCCCCTAAATTTCAATCGATCAGTTTGGTCAGCTATCTAGGCTGAAATCCTAAATATGCCTTTGTACATCGTTTGTGTGAGGACCAGAGTGCATGAAGTTTTATTGTCAATTAAGATGATAGGATTTGAGGGTGTCACTCGTGGAGTGGACTTATAGGGTGTCGAATGGATTGAGCTTTAGGGTTGAAAACTGGTTTCATATTGGATGACAGATAGACCATGTTTAAAGCATTTTGAGTATTGAACGGACTGGGCTTTGGCAATTATAAGACGCCTGACGGACTGGTCTTAATTGTCAAAGTTTTGATTTTAGACATATACTTTTAGTCAAGGGGTTTGAAGGTCAAAGGGCGCGAGGGTGCAGTTGCAAAGCTCGACATTGAAAAATAATCGAGGAGATCGATTCTTTCTCCAAAAATGCTAATGTAGGGCATGAGGACCCAAAATTAGGGTTGAGCAATATGGTGGTTTGGTTTTCAAATCGAATCGAATCGAAAAACCAAAAATCGAAAATATTACTTTGAAACTATCTGATCCAAGCTAAAATTATTTTGGTAACCGAATATGATTAAACCACAATTTTCGATTCGGGTTGGTTCAGTTACCGAATATCTGAATTTATTTTTTTACTCATTTTAATTTTAAATATGTATAAAAATTTATAACTCAATATCCAATTTAGAAGCTACAAATTTTCTAATAAAATAATTTCAATTATTGCTTTAAACTAAAATCCACAAACTACGATAATAAATTAACATTACAAATCCATAAGCATTTGACAAATAATAAAAAATTAACAACTCAAAATCCACAAATTAAGTAAGTTAATAAATAAAGTAGAAAGATAACAAATTAATAAGTAATTAAGTTCACACAATAAAAGTGAATAATAACTCCAACTTTGATCATTAAATTCGATCTAGTAAGCACGTGTCCATAATCTTAAAAGTTTACAAGTTCATCATTTCTCCAAACCTAAAGGTAAGTTAATCTCGTTGATATAAATGAGTGAAGGCACTGCTCATGCAAGCAAAAAAAAAAAAATATAAAAATTGAAAGCAAAAGGAAAAAAAAAGTAAAAGTACAGATTCAAAGAAAAAACTTCATTCAAACAAATAAAAAATAAATACAAGAATTCAAAGCAAAAAGAAAAAGAGAAAACGAAACTACAGATTCGAAGAAAAAGGTAAAACAAAAAATTGAAAAGAAATGGTTAAAAGAAAATGAAAACGAAAAGGAAAAACAAAATAATAAATCAACGTTCAAACTTCAAAGCAAAACGCAGCCTTTAATTTGCGGTTAGGTTCGATTAACTGTAAATTTTTCCTCCAAAACCAAATCAAATCAAAAATTCAAAATTATTTTCATTTAAAAATAATAACCATTTTGAAACTGAAAAACCGAACCAAATAACCGAAATTAATTGGTTCAGTTCGGTTTTTCAATTTTTTCTGAATCCTGCTCACCCCTGTCTATTTCCATGTGGCAGGGAACATAGGCAAGAAGATCCGTGCATATCGTATGTTTTGTCTCAATTGTCTCTGCACATTCACTTTGTTTTGAATGCTTATTTTAGGCAGAAAGAACAATTTGCAAGTGGGTTTGAATTCCTTTCATAAACAGCAACATGTGGTTTGCTTATTTAGTTTGAATTGCAATATTATATATCACCAACTGATTTTAGGACCAGGCCAGCTCTGTTGAACCAGATTTTTTACTTTTAAAATTTTATAATTATTTATACAAAATTTAAAAATATGCTTAAAAATAATTTTATAATGAAAAATTAATAATGTAATTATAAATGTATTATTTTTTAATCATTCATCATATAATATTAATATATGATACTAATTTTTATATTATTCATTATCCAAACCAAGTATTGTATATTGTATATTCAACAAAATAATAGACATATCAAAATAGAAGTATGATAATTTAAACGTTACAATAATGTTTAAATTATTCATAAATTACACAAAATATACAAATATTTATGTGCTAATTAAATTATATTTTTATTATTTTATTAAATAATTAATTAATTAGTTAACTATTAGTTATAAAATAAAAAATTTTGAACCTTTTATTTATTATGAAATTCTTTAAGAAAATGAAGTTAGAGGATTTTACGGTATGGTTCTTTAAAAGGAAAAAAAAAAAAAAGTTGTGGATACAAAATTTGATCTGACAACCTTTATGAAAAATTATTTGTCTTTACCGCCTTATTCATCTACTTTACAAAAAAACTTCTTGTATTAAAAATAAAAGTAATAGGTTTGCTGCAAAAAAATAGAACATATCAGACCGAACCAGTAACCGGTTCACAAATTAACTGGTTCAATACCGGCACCGATTGATTTTTAAAATACTGAAAATGTAGAGTTGTGTATCCCTATTGTAATATGAGATACGCTCTGAGGACAATGGTTTTTTCTTTTCATCTCATGGTTCTCTCAAAAGTCATTTGAAAAAATCGAATCTAATGGGTTTTATTTATTTTATTTAATTAAATTAATTCTTTTACCAAACCCATTTAATCCTTATTAAAATAGTTCCCTTGCTTTAGTGAGGATTTGGTTTGTTATGGAGTTGCCAACCTAACCAAGGAAAATTCTTGAATTGACCAATTTTTTGAAATCGATTTATCTTGTTTTCACTAGAGATGAGTTCGGGAGTTGAGTAAGAAAATGAGAAGATATTAGACACTCATTTCGTTTGGTTTAAATTGGTCTCCTAGTTGTCGATGTGTTTACAATTTATTAATAATGTGATTAATTAAGATTAAAGAGTAAAATATTTTTATGCATTTTTTAGAAAACATGTCAGACAAACAAATTACCACAAATATTACATACACAAAACGTGAAATAGACATCCACAAAGGAGGGAGAGAAAAGGATTATAACCCATTTTTCTAAAAATATACGTTCTACCCATTTATCCCTTATATATTCTCAATCTCTTTAAATTGATACAAGTCCATAAACTAAAAATAATAATTATTACAAACCATTAATAGTAATAAAAACAAGATGAAGATAAAAATTATCACAGACCGATAAAATAAGGATCCTTATGGATCCATAAATTACACAAATATTACATCTTATTCTGAAATTACAAATCAACAATAAAATTTTCATACACATAAATCAATAGTAGAATCATACACAAATAATCACACAATATGTATAATTATGATGCATGTAACTATTAAAATAAAAAGAAGATAAAGGTACTAGATAAAAAATAAAATGAATTGCAAGAAAATAAATATTGGACAACTAAATCAATAACAATAATAAAAATAAAACGGTAGAAAAATAAAAAAAATTGACAGAAATTTAAATTGCATAAATAAGTATTATATAATTATATTAATATATAATATAGAATGAAAATTAGAAAGTGCATAAAATAAATGTTAGTAGATATAACAATCGTAACAAAGTTTCAAGCAACAATGTTATAATTATTGACGTACTCATCCGAATCAAAAAATTAATTTTTCTTCAAAGGCACCTACTTCGAACTCGGAATCTAGGCACGATTTGAGTATTAAAATTATTTGGCTTTTGAGATAATGATCCTACACCACTAGAAGTGACTCACATCTCATTCCATAGAGATTAGACCTCATAAACATCAGAAAATAAAAAATAATCAAAAAATAAAAAATCTATAGATTTCTAAGCTCAAATGGCTTGCGCCGTTTCATCCTAGAAAGCCATAGATTTTTTGCAAAATTAAGTTTTTTAGGTTTCTCTCATAAATAACTCAATTTTTGATAGTTTAACACTAAAATGAATTGGAAATAAGTAAAAGATCGAGTTCGGACTCAGGTTACTTTACTTTGAAGCAAAAAGCTTGATTTGCTTGAAAATGATGAAGAACACCCTTTGATCTTTGGCTCTTGATGATTTGAGTTTATATAGTTGATTCACATTTTTGGAAGTGTTTGGTTGCAAAGTTCACTCTGATTTTGCTAGAAAACACTCTCCCATGAAGAAAAAGCATTAAGATTATTTGGATTTGAGTTGAAAATGGTTTGAGAACTGATTTTGGTAGAGTTTTCCTAAGCCCTTAAGCTTCTTCTCCTCTCAAAATTTTGCAATCACAATATTTTCCAACCTCTAATCTCTAACTCAAGCCCACTATTTATAGGAAAATGGGAAAAATTGGCACTATTTGGCGCTTAGGTGGCTAGTGGGCCCCACTGATGGGTCACATTTAAATGAGTTGGGTTTTCATTTTTCATGAAATGAGCTTGAGTGGTGTGCATAGCAATGTAGAGCATGAAAATGTGCCTTGGGAGAACTCGTGATGCTTTGCTCTGTTTCGATCCGAAACTGAAAAACGTGAAAATGGCTTGATGGATTTAGTTTCTTAAATTCGGATCATTGGTGCGGGAATCGGATTCATTAGATGCCTCAAACTTATTTTATCACTAGACGGTTATCATCACTAAGTTGTTTTAGGGGCAAAAATTGAGCATCTACAATTCTCCTCCACTTTGATAATATTTTGCTTTTCAAGCAATGTGTTATTAAAGTATAAAGTAGATTCATAAGTAATAAAATACCTACATGGTTTGCATTCCTCAAATGACTTGACTTTTTGCTATGTGCTAGCTTTGCTGGAGGTTTTGAAATCCTCCCTTTGGAAGGTTGTCCTTTTGGATGGTGGAAAGTGGAATGAGATGTGCAGCACAAACGACTTCAAGGTTGCTCCACTTTGGACATCTTCAATGGATGAATGGATATGACACTTTGGTTGACTTGATTTTTGAAAGGCTCCTTTCGAGAGGTGTTATCCTTCCGAATGGTGGAAAGCGAAATGAGATGCGCCACATAGACAGTTTCAGGGTTACACCATTTTTTATGACTTTAATGAATGAATGTATATGACACTTTGGTCTATCCGATTTCTAAAATGCTCCCTTCATGAGATTGTCCTTCTAGACGATGGAAAGTGTAATGAGATGTGCTACACGGACGGCTTCAGGGGTGCGTCACTTCAGACGACTTTAATGGATGAGTGGATACGACACTTCGATTGACTTGGCTTTTGAAATGCTCCTTTCGAGAGGTTGTCCTTCCATATGGTGGAAAGCGAAATGAGATGCGCCACACGGACAGCTTTAGGGGTGTGCCACTTTAGACAACTTTAATGGATGAGTGGATACGACACTTCAATTGACCCGACTTTTGAAATGCTTCCTTCTAGAGGTTGTCCTTTTGGACGGTGGAAAGCGGGATGAGATGCGCCACACGGACAACTTCAGGGGTGCGTCACTTCAGGCGACTTCAATGGATGATGGATAAGACACTTTGGTCGACCCAGTTTCTAAAATGCTCCTTTTGGGAGGTTGCCCTTTTGGACGGTGGAAAGCAAAATGAGATGCGCCGCATGGACAACTTTAAGGGTGTGCCACTTCAGACGAATTCAATGGATGAATGGATGCAGCGCTTCAGTCTACATGACTTAACCAGAATGCTCCATTTTAAAAGGTATGCCACACGGGACAACTTAACTAGAATGCTCCACTTTGGGAGGTGCACCACATGGGACTTCTTAATTGAAATGCTCCACTTTAGGAGGTGTACCACATGGGATGACTTTAACTGGAATGCTCCCTTTGAAAGGTGCACCGCATGGGACGACTTAACTAGAATGCTCAACTTTGGGAGGTGCACCACACGGGACGACTTAACTAGAATGCTCCATTTCGGGAGGTGCACCACATGGGCACCACACTGAACGACTTAACTAGAATGCTCCATTTCGAAAGGTGCACCACACAAGACTACTTCACAAGGATTGGCTTTGCTGGGAAAATTATCCCTTTGGTTGGTGAAAGAGCACATTGGCCCAACTTGGGAATTTATGCTAAACAATTCTTACAATAGAGAAAAGAAGGCTCTTTGACTAATCATGATTAGAAATTCCATGATTAAGCCTGGAGAAGTGCGCATGTGGCACGTGACCATACATACAAATGCATAAATCCACTAGGATTCAAGTGTATGTGCCAGTGTGTGATTGCATATGAATCTATTGGAAATTGTGCCACGGCACGTAAAACGTGGAATCCACGGGGAAAGTTTATTGTGCATTGTGTGTACAGTCATTTCATTTTTATTGGGGAATTTTGTAAATTTACTAAAAATAGTGTCATGTGCAAAACTAGGCAATTCACTAGAGAATCTGTCCCTATTGGAGAATTTGTCTCCACCAGGGAATTTATATCTGCTGGGGATTTATTTCCATTGGGGATTTTTATGGATATTCGTGCGTGCGTGCGTGAGTTGGATAACTTGAGGACCTACGTGTCTTGTAAATGTGCATTTGTGATGTCTTTACTTGGAATTTTATGAAGCTGCATGTGTTCGTATGTGTATTTAAAAATCATGTTGCAACACATAAAATGAAGTAACTCATTGGGGATTGTTATCAAACATCGTGCGTGCATTCTTGCAAATTTATTAAAAAGTGTGTTGTAGCGCGCAAACGTGCCAACTCACTGGGGAACTTTGCACACTTTGTTTGAGGAATATATTTAAATTACACGTGTTTATGTGTGAGTTTGATAACTATGTGAACTTTGGTGTTCGTGTGAGTGTTTTTGAAAATTGTACCACGACACATAAAATGAGGCCACTTAATTGCCTCATGTGATTTTGTGTGTGTGTGTGCATTCATGCAAATTTGTATGAATTTATTCACTTGATTGTGTCTATGTGTGTGAAAACTGTGTCGTGGCACGTAAAGCCAGGAAAGCTTACTTGTAGCCAGGGATGTGTAGATCGCTCCTTTTGGAAGTTGTCCTTTTGGATGGTGCTTAGGGGAACTTCGAAAACCTACCTCAGGGCTTTTACGGCTTAATTGACCAGCCTTAGGGGACTTACAGGGTGCCAATTGGGACAACTTAATTTACTAGCCTTAGGGGAGTTACGATGAGCCAGTCGAGAGGATTTAATTGACCAGCCTCAAGGGACTTATGATGCACCACTCGAGATGGCTTGATTGAAGAGCCTCAATGGACTTATTATGTGCCACTCGAGATAGCTTAATTGAACAGCCTTAGGGGACTTACGATACGCCACTCGGGTCGACTTAAATGACCAGTCTCAAGGGACTTACAATGCCCCACTAGGGATGGCTTAAATGACCAGTCTTAGGGGACGTACAGCACACCGCTCGGGATGGCTTAATTGGCTAGTTTCGGGGGACTTATGATGCACCACTTGAGTAGACTTAATTGACTAGCCATAGGGGACTTACGGCGCACAACTCAGGACAAATTAAGTGACCAGCCTCATGGGACTTATGGCGCGCCATTTGGGACAACTTAAATGACTAGCCTCAGGGGATTTACGACACGTCACTTTGGATGGCTTTAATTTGGAATTTATACCCAGGGAGGTACCTGCGAAATAATCCTTGCAACACAGGGAGAAAGGCTTTACTTGCCTGTGACTAAAAGTGATGCCCCTGCATCAGTAGTGAGTTAAGATGAAATGACAGCTAAACATATGAGTTGGGCTGCAACTATTGTGCTGAAAATCTTAAACTAGGCTCAACAAATCTATAGGCTTCACTTTTATTTCGTGTCTAGCTGTGTGGCCGGTGCCTATGAGGTCTTGGTTCACAACCCAGAGAGGCTCCTTTATTTGGTGCTTGCTATGACTATCATGGGAAGGCAGCTTGGTTCATACTACCGAGTATTTTATAGCTTATTTTATTAGGTTTTTCCCCTATCATTGTTTGAAGTTCCTTTTATAGGGTTTTCTCCAATTCATTCTTTTGATTCCTCTTATTGTGGGCTTTGCCCAAGTTTATTCTAAACTGCATTTTATTATGGGCTTTCCCCTAGTTTATTCTTCAATTAACTCTTGCCTTGGGCTTTGGTCCAGTAATTTTGAATTGGCTCTCATTATGGGCTTTGCTTTGGTTATTTTTTTTATTTCTTTTTTATTGTGGGTTTGCCCAAATTTACTCTTCTATTGTTTCTTATAGCGGGCTTGCCCCCACTTTGTCCTTTAAAGCTAATTGTAGTGGTTTGTAAACCCACTATATTTTTGACATTTCGGGTAGCAAACTTGGGGAAAGAACAGCAAGAACGATGGTCGTGGAAGCAACTATTGAAGATACCCTTGGTCTTATAAATTTTAAAATAAAGACACCACAAGGGAATTTATGCATGATAGATTTGCATGATATGCAAATCTAATGCAAGATCTTATAATGCAGTGAGCTCACATGGTTCATCAATTTAAAGATCGGAAGGTTAATTCTGATCTTAGTGTCTGGCCAAGGTAGAGAGACAAATATTCAGGCTGTCAAGAGAGCTCAGCAATAATTTTAATGACCCCCAATGATAAATTTAGACCTTTGCCATCTAATTTTTCTTCGACACACTGAATGAGGAGTTCATCATCATTTTGGCAAGAGATTGATTATCAATGAGATTACCATGGTGCCTCGATGGATATTGATCCCCTTCATTTACCATTTCTTCGTTGACATCCCATCAGATGGGATGAGAGTAGGCATTTTGTCATTATTTTCATCAAAGTAGGCATGGAGTTTGGATCATTACGTTCGTGTCGGTTGCCACTTGTCTCCTTTGTCATGAGCTAGTGCTTTGTGCAAATATGGAGTGACTGTGCTCCATTTCTAGTTATTCTCCCTTCAGCTCGGCTAGGAGAATATTCTCAGAATTTGACACAATCTAGATCTGATGGGGACCCCCCTTTCTCTTTAGGTAAATATATCACTAGTCAATCTCATATGCTCTAATTTTTGCCTAAACTGCTTTTCAAGTAAGAAGTTCAATAGGGTCACCATCAGGCCAACTGCTATGAGTCACTGTACTATTGCTCGATATTGGAGATGCATCTTTGAAGATTTGGCAGAGGAACAGGCAACCATTTCCAAAGTATCACTATTGTAAGTAATAGATGGATCCACTCATGGTTTGTATAGCATATCACTACATTTTCCTATATGCTCTGCATGCCCCAGCGCAGGTCAACAATGGCTACGACCTATTATTTGAGTCATCTATCTTGGAGATATGACTTCATCAATTTGCTTCATACTATACTCACTTTAGAGGAGGCTTGATTACCCAGAGATTCTTATCTAGCTTTATTTCCATTTGATAAAAAGCTGATGCTCCAGGTTCGTGCTATTGCTATACTGGGTGTCTATTTCTTGATAAGCCTATGTGGATGTCTATCCTACCTTTCTACTCTTCAATTTTATGCACTAATCAAGATATTAATGATAAAATGATGCAGAAAGTGCTATGCATAATGATTTTGCTTGAAATATTTCCTTTTGTTCCATATCAACAATGTAAATTCACATCATTTCCATAATGACAAAAACTTAACACAACAAACTTTAAAGTTAATACAAACACAAAGGTTGAACTTAATTGATTGGGCTTTGCTATAGACGTTTCATCTTAAGCATAAAACTTCTTCAACCTACCTAGGTTGACCAAAATTGTGAGCTTATTGCCTTCTAGATCTAACAACTTCATTGCACCTATTGAGAACATTTTCTTGATCACGAATGGACCTCCCCAATCAAGCTTGATTTTGTCTTCTGGGTTATGAATGTCCGACTTTGCTTACTTAAGATGCAAATCTCCTTGTCTCAATAACATTCACTCTTGTGTTGAAGTGTTTATCCACTCTCCTTTTATACAGTTATTCCATTAATCTAGCATTAAGCCTCTTTCTGTCCAAGAGCAGCTAACTCTTGATAATGTTTTTCAGCCCATTAACATTCTGGCATTCTGGATGCCATTGCAAGTGTAACACCAGCTGTCCAATCTTGGAGAACCAGATGATGAATGCCACATTTGGTTCCGGAGCACCATCTTATCTTACTTAATAATTCCAGATCATATATTAGAAGTGGCTAAGTTTTCATAAGGAGACAAGTAATATTTTTTTTAAAACAAGGTTTAAGGAAATTCCTACAAAAAATTTGCAAGAGTTTCCCTTAAAAATCAACTTGCCACACAAAGAAAACAGATACACTTCTAATATTCATTCCTCCAGACCTCAAAACTTCAAATCAACACAATAAGTCACATTACTTCTAAATACTCACATCAATCAACTTAGGTTCTAACATATTATATTACCATTCATTCAAAGAATTAATTACTATTAACCATACACACCAAATTCACATAAAGATATTACATCTTAATTAACCACAAATCTTATTAAATTATAAACTATATATATATAATCTCAATATTTTACAATATTTTTATACATGCCATAGTTGCATCTCAAAATATATCCTACCCTAAAACACAGTTTCTTCTCTGATGCTATGCCTCTGATTTTTAGGTAGCATCCGCCGCTCACAACCTGCACATGATGAAAATCAACGCACTGAGTGGAAGACTCAGTGGTGCTAGATAACTTAATAAATAAATAAAAGAGGTTGCCTCTGAAACAAACTTATTACATAACTTAAAAATACTTAAATCAAATACAAAATTCCAAAAGTGTACAAATAAAATAAATATATTTTGGAAATCATAAGTAAGTTCGTTCTTAAGCATAAAATCATAGTTTGACAAATAATTTATATAAATACCAATATATTTCCATTTTTATCTTATAACAAAACGTGATTTATTTTTAGTTAAGGGCTCATATGTATATTGAGAGAAATATAATCAGATTCGATTTCAGAGATATCAAAGACAGAGATGTGGCCTGTGAAAGCACCACTAGAGACAGAGATGTGGCCTGTGAAAGCGCCACCAAAGCAGATATGTGACCTGTGAAAGCGCCACCTGAGTATAACAAGCCCGTCTGCTTATTCATAAGGCTTGATAAGCCTAGCATATGATCATAGTTCATAATATAACAGAAGGCTGATAGCCGAGCATGCTCATCTTATAGAGTAAATCTCATCTTACCATATTTCAACCATGCATACTTGAGCCCAAACCAAATCCATTTCATCTTAAATCATTATATTTCTTATAAATCAATTCAAATAAAATATCCCATAACTTATCATCTTCTTCACAAAATTTCATAAACTTACAACTTGTAAATATTACCATATTCTCCCTTTTTCATACTTAATAAGTTTCAAGTGGACAAATTCAAAACATATATACTTAATATAGTATAAAAGTACTTAAAACAAGTTTTTAAGGAATGAAAACATGCCTTACCACCCTAGGGTGGTTCGGCCTCTTTAGGCCATCAAAAGGGAAAGAGTTTCCCTTCCATCAAGCACCATATTTCAAGTTCAAAATACTTAGTTAAAACATTAAAAACCTTTACTTAACACATTTAGTCTTACAAACTTATTTTTACACATTTCAAGCTTTCTTTAAGTCTTGACAAATTCTCAAACATTAGTACTCAAGAAAGAGGTTTTAACCATCATTAAATTATTTATTAACAAACTCATTTAAGTTAAAATAAGACGTAGAAATCAAAGAAAACTCAGTGTCCTTCACTAACCATAGGTTCGACCACTCTTGTAAATGTAAGGGAAAATGCTTTCTTTTCATAATAACCACAATTACTTGAAGAAAAACCATTCAAAAACACATTAACATCAAAGGAAATCAAAAGTGATAAACAAAACAATAGGGCCTTCCTCTTAGGGATGTTCGGCCAATGTTAGGTGAAGGGGAGAGAGATGTGTCTCTTCCCATTCAAGCATTCTTTCATGCTTATAAATCACTCAAGAACTCATTTAAACAACCAAAATCCAACATTTTAACCAAAACATACAAAATCCCCAAAAATCATAATTAAACCCAAAAATTGAAAATTTCAAGAAATGAAAGGAGAAAGAGAATATTATTGCACTAACCTTATAAACAAGCTTGAAGAAGCTTGGAAAACCTCAATACTTGACTTTCTCCTTCCCTTTTGAAGAGGGTTCTCCAACTTCTTCAAAGTACGAAAAATTCACATTAAAATAAAGAATTGACAAAAAAAAAATAGATGGAGCATGATTTTATGCATCAATCACCTCTCTAAACCATGAATTCTATTTATTAATTCACGAAATCTAAAAATCACAACTTACTTACTTTGGGTAGCAACTCTAAATTCCTTAGCTTAAGACTCCAAATATCACTTCCTTAACTTGTTTCTTCAAGTTTAATCACTAAACTTTGGTTTAATTTATCTATTTTAAGTAATTTAGAGGTAGAGAAAATGAAGAAAATAGAGGAGAGAAGAGAGATAAGTTGGCATGGAAGAGGTGAAGAAGAAATAGGAATAGTGTTGCTTTTAAGTAGAAAAGTCAAACTTGGCTTCTTAATATTTTACTCATTAAATCAAATAATTGGGCCTTAACAGTGACTCAAAAGAAACAGAAGCAGAATAGGTAATAGAATAGTTTCTAATAATAGTCAGACTAACACTGGCTAATCAACCTTTCATAATAGACTTAAAAAGTCTTGCACTTACAGAATCAGTACAGTGCGTCCACTCGTCCTGAAAACACTCGTGTGTTTGGCATATGATCATAGTCCAAATCAGATATCATAGCATGCTTTATTTCACAAACACATAACCATATTCTAGTAACTACTCAACTAAGACCATAGTAAGAGCCCATTAGTTCCTTTTTTATTTGATCCAGTTTAATTTCATTTTCAAGTGTTTGTCTCACATGCATAAGACAGATAGCTCAAGCCACTTGATTAAGGTAGCATTAATCCACATGTATCTTAGTCCAATATCACTCAAGATGTCAAGTAAGTAAGCGTACCTAGTGCATAGCACTTAGTTTTCCAAAGTATAACTCC
>CANUEX010007828.1:0-23791 GCA_948099535.1 Jatropha multifida
TGAGTAATAATATATAATGCTTTACCAAATTCATTACTGCATAATTATTTTATGCATTGTGTTTATTATTTCTAAATTATTGCATACATAGTATGTGAATGAATACTTGTGCAATGATAATTGTTGTGAACAATTGGTTTGTACATGATGATATGTGATTGCGGTGTGGGAATTGGAATGAGGTGAATCACCTGGGTTGAGGGCACGGGCATGGTGAGAATGCCGTCAGTGGGCCATAAGCGGTGGGAGTGGCGCCCCCCCTTGTGCACTTTGGATGATGACACGTGTCATGAAAATATATTTTTACAAAGAAAACTATTTTGCGAAAAATGTTTTATCTGGTTATGGTTTTGCCCGATTGGGGGTGGGCTCCCTGGGTGCACAAGCCACAGGACCATGAAATCACACGATGTGATATGATGGATATTAAAGCATGCTTGGGGAGAGCATGGTCTTATTATGGTGATTTCACTGACTAACAACCACTTGATGTGCATATGATTGCAGTTGTTTGTGGGTGATATGATTGTCATTGTGTGAATGGAGAATGTCCATTTAGAATGCCTTAAGTATCATTTGTGTGAACGTGTGAGTTTGGTATTATATATTATTATTCACTGAGTTTTATACTCACCCACTTTTTCCCCCTTATCTCTTATGTTGTTTCAGGAATTGGTGAATCAGTTGTATATATTTGGAGCTTTAGTTTTCTTTCTTTTGAAATTATTTAAAGAAATATGTAAATGTATAAGATAGAATTATTTAGAATTCTTTGTAGTAATACAGTAGTAGAAAATCCGCAGTTTAACTATCAATGATTTATTTATTTTTGCTACTTAATTATATTTTTAATAATTTTATTATTAAACTAATGTTATGAAAGACCAAACTAATGTCCAACATGATAATACTCGTAAAAGAGTGAAGTATTAGAGTGTTAGTCACAAGAGAGAATTTTAAGCAAAAGAATATTAGTTGATTTTAGATAAATATTATATTTTGTTACATTCTATTTTAAAAAATAATTATTACCTTCTCTAAAATCTGGATCCAAGAAAATAAATAGTTGAATATACCAAACTAGCTGATGGATTTAATTATATATAATACTGAATATTCATTAACTTAGATAAATTATTTTATTTATAGCCTGAAATTTCCAAATTTCCTAATTGAATTGAACTGAATTTGATGGAGTCATAAAGAAGGGGAAAAAAACGAAAAAAAGAAAAAATACAGTTGGAATCTTCAGAACTTCTATTTTACTAAACACATTGTTTAGGTTTGACATAAAAAAATAAGGAACGTAATAGCTATTCTATTCATGTTATTCACTCCTTATAAAAAATTTGTGTTTAATAATTTTGAAATATATAATAAGCAAATACATATTTAAAAATTCAACCTATGCTATGAAATAGTTATTGTATATTTAGCAAATTGAATCAAACCTATGAACTAAAGGAAACTGAAGATTAGGGTTATCAAAATTGTGTTTTGATACATAAACTTATATGGGGTTTATGATAACTTTGGCTAACTAAAATGTGCTTACTTGTTCACAGAATTGCAATTTAGTGACCGTTGTCAAATGGAATAAAAGATGTGGTTACTTGTATACAAAATCTAGATCCATACGCCCCAAAGAGGTTAGCCAAATTAGGATGAACAAATATCCGGTGGTTTTGGATTTGATTTTTGAGAGCGTTCAAATAGTTAATTAACTCTTATTTAGGTTTAAGCCCAATAATTCTCATTCATCATAATCTCCACGTGTATTGAAAATTTTTTCAATCTATATGGAGGGACGTTTGGATGGACCTGAGCTAAAACTAGGCATATCCACTAATAAGGACTAGACACCACCTTATATATTATTAAATTTTAAATATAAATTCATATACCTCCGTTCTTCGCGTAGCACCCATAGCTCACAACCTGCGGGTGATAAAAATCATCGCACTTAGTGGAAGACTCAATGGTGCTAAATGACCAATAATTTAAAATATCCAAGAAATACCAAATAAATAATTTCAAGACAATACATTTTTTTAAACACCGAAATCGTGTTAATTAAATCCAAATATTTGAAAGATTACAAGAAATTCACACTTAAAAATGTATACCAACTCAAAATAAATAAGAAAATATCGTAAATGCCAATATGTTTTTCGGTTACAATATAATAAATTAAAATTTTCATTTTCATTTTACCTAAAGCTCATACCGATACCGAAAGAATATAAGTAGAATCGATCGTGGCATGTGAAAGCGCCACCCACCAATCACATAATCGTGGCCTGTGAAAGCGCCACCAACCAATTACACAATCGTGACCTGAGGCCACCGTGGTCTATGCAAGCACCACAATAATAAACGCGTCAGCCTATTTATAAGGGCTGATAACCCTAGCATATGATCATAACTCCACCAATAATACGGGCTGATAACCCGAGCATGCTCATATATCATAAAAATCTCATCATACCACATGTCAATCACGTATGGTAGAGCTTAGAATAATTAAATTCTTCCATAAATAGTGTCATTTCTCATTCACCATTTCTTATCCAAAAACATTTTAAAAAATATGAAAAAAAATATGAAACCTAGCTATATGAACTTAAAGATACAGATTTCTCTAGGTTATGTGTTAAGAGTATTTTTGATAATTTTTTTATCAATTGTTCTATTTTAGATGCTGTGATGCTATCATGATGTGATTTTGAGTGTTGGTTGATTGGTAGAAATATGAGCAGGATTTGAAGATCATGTAGCCTATGTTTTGGGGAGGCCGAATGTTCATGTATGAGTAGTATTAAATGACTTTTTGCTAGTTGTGCCAAGATGGTTGATTAAATTTGTATTGTCAAGGGGTATGTAATGAAAGAGTGTTGCTTGATATAAATTTAAAAAAATTCTGAGAATTTGAGAATTATGCTTGGGCAAGCTTGGCTCCCAAAGGAAGCAAAATTAGTAGAGCAGAAAAATGCTTCTTAGAATTTGAGAATTAGGCTTGGGCAAGCTTAACCTAGGCCAGTATTGATTGATGATTGTTTAACTCCTTGCATGTCCATATGCTAAGATATAATGTTATGTCACATTAATCAATTATTTATGCATGAATTGAGTATGTAAGACATGAATTGGGGGTTTATGACCAAATGCCAATTTAACATATTACTGAATGTACCTATATGCAGTTGAGTATTAGTAACAAGTGTATGAATGAACCAACCTAGACAAGCATGCATGTACCTTAGAGAACTCGGACTGGCCGAACCATGTTCCCTAGGGCATACCTTTGGTTGTTTATTCCATGACCTTTATAAGGTAACATATAGTAGGTTAGGTTGCTAGCTTGTGTGATGCAGTATGTGGTTAAATGATGCCTTGAGATTGTTTACACATGATGGGTAATGCTTAACTTTGTGAACGCTTATAAGACTTGAGTACTACATGAATGTATTCATATATGAGTAATAATGCAATTGGTAATATGCTTTGGAAAATTAAATGTTATGCATCAGGTACGCTTATTTACTTAACTCTCTATTTGATGATGATTAACAATGGGATATTATTGAGATGAATCCAATTATGAAGCTCAAAGTTGTTTATCTAATTGAAATGAGACCAATACTTATATACTTGTATGAGCATGTGTAATTGGATTTAATGAGGCCTGTGAGCTTTTATAAATCGTACGCAAGATACAACCAGGTAAGCTTAATTGTTTGAATATTATTTGATGTTGGATAATATGGTTATTATTCGAAAATGAAAATAAATTGAATTGATTAAAGTGAAACTATTGGGCTCTTACTATGATCTTGGTTAAGTAGTTGCAAGATTATGGTTTATTTATTTCTGAAAATAAAGCATGCTATGAAATTAGATTTGGATTGCGCTATGATCATATGCCAAACACATGGGTGTCTTTAGGGTGAGTGGACGCACTCTACTGACTTTATATCTGAAGAGTTTTAAGTCTACTGTTAAAAGGCTAACTAGCCAATATTAGTCTAATTGTTATCAGACATCGTTCTGTTACCTATTCTGCTTCTATTTCTTTTGAGTCACTATTAAGGCCCAAACTATTTGGATTAATGGATAAGATATTGTTAACATGAATGTAATGTCTGAGTATTTGTACTACATGTTACCTACAAATGGATGACATATGATAAACTATTTTGTAATTCAATATTGGATTTTGATATATTTTTGCATGTGATGTAAGTTACTTGTATTAATATTATTATATGCTCACTTGTACAAAAATTACCATGTGAATCTTATACTACGAATGTTGTGCTATAAGTTACCTTAATTGCCATATATATGAGATTTCTTGTGGAGCAAGTTGCTATGTTATGTATGATGTTAGTGTCTGGGAGTTCAAGTAAATGTGGTTATGACTTGTATTGAGTATGAACATGGTGGTGTGTATTATAAAAGCGAAATGTTAATATATATATATATATATATATATATATATATTATTTGAATGTGATTGGTATGGTTTCAATGGACCATACTTATTTGGTAAGTGTTTTCATACAATTATTGAGTACCACTAAGTTTTATACTCAGCTCGATGTTTTTAACTCTTGTAGGTTGAAGATTTATTTTATTATGGATCTTGAGTACTTGTATCCAGAGAGAGGTTTTTGCTTCCAAACTAGAGTATAAATCCTTATTGCAGACTTGTGGCATGTGTTAGATTTGAAATAATAGGGGTTTTGGTTATATATGTCGAACTTGTAAACTTATTCTTCGAAGTGCATCTGTTTTCTTTCCTTTGAACATTTTAAGGGTTTTTGTTAAATTCGGCTTGGACATGGACTTTGATTTAGAGATTTGGAGTTCTTATGTTTGATTTATGCTTTAAAATTTGAGGTTGATTCCTCTTGAGGATTTATTTTATTAAACCTAGTTATTTCTTGTTTATTAAGAAGAGACTTTGAAAATTTTATTATTTTTTAATTTATGTTAACAGGTTTAAATCATTTCTTAAGTCCTAGTTTTAAGGGAACCCTTGCAGTTTTCTATAGGGTTTGCCTAAACTGTTTCAGAATGTTTGATGGGTTACCACTATCATTTTTCAATGTTTAAATTTTCTCAAAATTTTATAATTGAATTGTTTTAAGCATATTGGGTTACTAAGACTTCCGTTGTACGTTTGAAAAAAAAAATATAAATTGAGTTTTTAATTACTACATTATGTTTTCATTCGATACTAGTTTTCTACTAATAAGCTAGCATGTATGTGCCTTCAACACAGAATGTGACATCTCTTATCTATTCCTATGGGGTCAAAGAGAGGGTTTTACATTTAGTGGTATTAGAGATGCTGGTCTAGTCTATTCTGGTTTAATTTACTTGGTTTGATTATTTTATTTATCTAGTTCTATTTATCTTATTTGGGACATTGGGTGTGAGTTTTGAAAAGTGAGATTTACACAGCTACGAGCACATGCCATTATTTCAATCTGAAATGAAACTTTACTTTGATACAGATCTTGTGATTTATAGGATTGATATGATGTCTTCAGGTTCTCAGTACGCTAATGATGAGGAGGTTAACAGTTATGTTCCTCCTAATGGTGTTGATGCTAGAGATTTAGTAAATGAGTATGCATCAGTTATAGGACCTGCTCCTAGTGGTCCAGCGGCTCTAGGCAGGATGTGCTATTGCAATGACTTGCAAAAGTTCTCACGTAGGTTACAGGTCAAGCCCTAGTTGTTCCTCAACCACCCCCCTATTGATAAATTGCGTAAGTATGGCACGGTGGATTTCAAAGGCATGAAGGATGGTGATGCTAGTAGTGCTGAGTTTTGGCTAGAGAACACGGAGAGAGTGTTAGAGCAGTTGCAGTGTTCTCCTACTGATAGTTTGATCTGCGCTACTTCCTTGCTGAAGGAGGTAGCTTATCACTAGTGGTCTACCACTTTGAAGACAGTTGAGGCTGAATAGAGGACTTGGGATTTCTTTCTGATTGAGTTTAAGAAGAAGTATGTGGGCACGTTATATACTGAGCAAAGGAAGACAGGGTTTTTGGATCTAAAATGGGCAGGATGACCGTCTCAGAGTATGGAAAGGAGTTTTTCCACTTGAGCAAATATGCTTCAGAGCCGATTCCTAATAAAACAGAGAGATGCTATGGTTCAGATAAGGGCTTCATAATGAGCTAAAGTTATTATTGATTCCATATCACCACAGTCTATTATCTGCTTTGGTGTCAGATGCATTAGAGCTTGAGGAAGTCAAGATTCATCAGGAGGTTAGGAGACAAAGAAACCATCAGAAGAGGTTTCACAGTGCACCTTCTGGACAGACTTCTATAGTGCATTCTTCTAATAAGAGGCACAGAGGACCGCTGCCGTCAGGGCGTCGACATGGTCAAAGACAAGGATAAAGTCATACTAGCAGACAGACACATACCACTTCACTTGCTAGTGCAGGTGGTGCTGCTCATAGTGATGTTCCTGCTTGTACTTCTTATTGTAAAAAGCATGGGGGCATTTGTTGGAAAGCTTCTGGTGCTTGCTTGAGATGTGGTTCTCTTGAGCACATGATTAGAGATTGTCCAAAGACGGTAACCAGTTATGGTCAACAGTCAGTAAGATCTACTCCTACAACTCCTAGAGGTAGGGGTAGAGGCACAGTTGGTAATGGAGGACATGGAGGAGCTTCAGAGACAGTTAACAGACTTAAGTTTAGAACTCCAGCCAGAGTGTGTGCTATGAAGGGAAAAGAGGATCAAGATTCACCAGATGTTATAGTTGGTACGTTTCCTACTCTTTGTACCTCTGTATATGTTTTGGTTGATTCGGGTTCCACTCATTCTTATATCTACATGCATCTAAGTATATTAGGTGATTTGTGTAGTGATGTTTTACATCAGAGGATAGAAGTTACTAATCCTTTGGGAGATAGTGTGATAGTTGATCGAGTTTATAAGGATTATCCTTTAATGATTCATTGTTATGTGTTCATGGGTGATTTCATTGAATTGCCGTTTTAAGAGTTTGGTGTGATTTTGGGCATGGATTGGTTGTCTAGACATGAAGTTGTTATCTATTATAGACATAAGAGGATCACACTCCAAACATCTTCGGGTGAGGAGATTATATTTGTATGTGAGAGGGCAAACTTTCACCCTAATGTGATGTGATGTCAACTATTGTAGCTAAGAAGTTGATTCAGCAGGGTTGTGAGGCTTTTGTAGCTTGTGTGCTTGAATCGAAAAAGGAGAATCCTATTGTGCAAGATGTACCTACTATTCAGGATTTTCCAGGCGTGTTTCCAGACGATTTACTTGGATTAGTTTTGGATAGAGAGGTAGAATTCAACATTGAGGTAATTCCTAATACTGCTTTGATATCTATTGCTGCGTATTGGATGACACCTACCGAATTGAAAGAGTTGAAAGCTTAAATTTAGGAATTACTTGACAAAGGATTTATTTGTCGGAGCGTTTCCCCTTGAGGTGCACCTGTTCTTTTTGTAAAGAAGAAAGATGGATCCATGAGGCTATGTATTGACTATAGACAACTAAACAGGATAACTGTGAAGAATAAATATCCGTTACCATGGATTGACAATGTGTTTGACCAGCTTAGAGAAGCATGTGTCTTTCAAAAGATAAACTTGAGGTCTGGCTATCACCAGTTCAGAGTGAAGGAGTCAGATATACCTAAGACTACTTTTCGGACTTGTTATTGGCATTATGAGTTTCTAGTAATGTTGTTCGGGTTAACTAATGCTCCTGTTGTGTTTATGGATCTGATGAATCAGGTATTTCACCCTTACCTTGACCATTTTGTCGTGATATTTATTGATGATATTCTAGTGTACTCAAAGAGTAAGGCTGAACATGACCACCATCTGAGAATGGTACAACAAACTGTGAGAGAGAAGCAGCTTTATGCTAAATTCAGTCAATGCAACTTTTGGTTGACTGAAATAGCATTTTTGGGTCATATCAGCTGGAGGCATCAAAGTAGATCCAAAGAAGGTTGAAGCAGTGGTCGACTGGACACCACTGAGAAATGCTACTGAGATTAGAAGTTTCTTGGGTTTAGCAGGTTATTATAGGCGATTTGTCAAGGGTTTTTGTCTTATTGCTGCTGCTATGACAAGATTGCTTCATAAAGATGTTAAATTCGAATGGAATGAGAAGTGTCAGACCAGTTTTGATAGATTGAAGAAGATGCTGACTGAAGCTTTAGTTTTGATCTAATATGAATCATGTAGGATTTATGATCTGTACAATGATGCTTCATATAACAAACTTGGTTATGTATTTATGCAGGAAGGGTAGGTGGTTTCTTATGCATCAAGGTAGCTTAAGCCGCATGAAAAGAACTATCCTACTCCTGACCTAGAATCGATAGCCATTGTCTTTGCTTTGAAGGTTTAGAGGCATTATCTGTATGGTGTGAAATGCAAGCTCTTTATTGATCATAAGAGTCTAAAATATTTGCTTACCCAAAAGGAGTTGAATTTGAGGCAGAGAAGATAGGTTGAACTACTAAAGGATTATGACTTCACTATTGACTACCATCCAGGTAAAGCGAATGTGTTTGCTGATGCTCTTAGCAGGAAATCGCTAGTGGCCTTGAGATCAATGAGCGCACATTTTGTCTATATCTAGTGATGGAGTTCTAGAGGCCGAGTTGCAAGTTAGGCCTACTTTGATTCAGTGGATTCAAGAGGCTCAGATTAATGATGAGAAGATTTCTTTATGAAAAGATTTGGTTTGAGATGGTAAGAAGGTTTTATAATTAAGCAAGATGAATATCTATACTATGGTGATCGAATTTTTGTACTGAAGATTTCAAAATTGAGGAAGAGTATCATGGAGGAAGCTCATAGGAGTCCTTAATCCATGCATCCAAGCAGTAATAAAATGTACTAAGAATTGAAAATGCAGTACTGGTGGCTAGCTATGAAGAGAGACATTACAGACTTTATGACCAGGTGTTTGACTTGTCAGCAAAAAAAAGCAGAACATCAGGTTCTGTCAGGTTTGATGCATCCTATTTCAATTCTTGAGTGGAAATGGGATAGGATAATGGTGGATTTTGTGATTGGTTTGCTGCTTTCTTTGAGGAAGAAAGATGCCATTTGGGTAGTAGTTGATCATTTGACTAAGTCAACTCATTTTCTTCCCGTAAGTACAGATTTCTCTCTTAAACAGTATGCACAGCTTTATATTGATGAGATAGTTAGATTGCATGGTGTTCCTTCATCCATCATATCTGACAGGGATATGAGGTTTACTTCCAAGTTTCAAAAGAAGTTGCATGAGGCGATGGGTACTAAGTTGCATTTTAGTATGGCTTTTCATCTGCAGATAGACAGGCAGTCAGAATGAATAATACAAATTCTGGAAGATATGTTTAGAGTGTGTGTCATTGATTTCGAGGGTAGCTGGGAAAAGTACATCAAGTTGGCAAAGTTTGCCTATAATAATAGTTACTAATCGAGTATTGGTATGGCATCATTTGAGGCTTTATATGGTAGGAGATGTAGAACTCCACTTTGTTGGTCCGAGCTCTGTGAGGGTAAGATAGTTAGACTAGATTTGCTTCGAGAGACAGAAGAGAAGGTGATTCTTACCAGAGATAAGCTGGAAGCTGCATCTGATCGATAGAAATCATATGTAGATTTGAAGAGGAAGGATATTGAATATGCTATTGGTGAGAAAGTGTTTCTAAAATTGTTACCATGGAAGAAAGTTCTGAGATTTTGTAAGAAGGTTAAGCTGAGTCCTAGGCTCATCCGTCCATATGAGATCATAAATCGTGTTGGACCGTTGGCCAATAGATAGCTTTACCTCCGGATCTTGATAAGATCCATAATGTTTTCGATGTGTTAATGCTGAGAAAATACCATTCAGATCCTTCCCATGTTGTTGCCACAGAGTCAATTAGTATTAAGCCAGATTTCACTTATGAGGAAGAGCCAATGAAGATTATGACTACAGAGATTAAAGAATTGAAAAACAAGAGAGTCACTCTTATTAAGGTCTTGTGGAGGAATCATAAGACCGAGGAGGCTACTTGGAAAAGTGAGGAGATTGTGCGAGCTCAGTATCCTCAGCTATTTGCTTTAGGTAAATTTCAAGGATGAAATATTTTTTTTAGGAGGGGAGAGTTGTAATGCCCTGATTTTTGAAATTATGAATAATATCTTACTGGATTGCTAATTTGTACCAAATTGGAACATTGGTATGCTTTTCAATCCGAATAGGTTATTTTCATAATTATTGAGTCTTGATTGTGATTCATGCATTGCACGTTATTAGTATGTTCGTTCATGCATTATATGATTTTGAGTTTGTGAATTGTGAAGTTGTACCTTCGGAAGTCTAATTATGGAATTTAATGCGATAAAGTTTTGATTGCACCATGTTAATTGAAATTGGATTTGAAGGTGTGTTAATGTGATTTTAGAATATTTTTCCTAAATTAATATGATTTTTCCCTATTTATTGGGTATTTAAATGGTTAAATTTGTATTTTAAAATAAGTAATGGCATTCATAAACAATTACTTGTATTTATTAATATTTGTTGGTAGTTGTTTTTAATTATTAGCATTTATTAAAATTATTTGTTAAACATGATTTATTGAGATTATACACACACACACACACACACACACACATATATATATATATATATATATATATATATATATATGTATATTTGGTTTTGGAAAATAAAAAAAATTAATTTAGTATTGGCTTTTACAATGAGTAGGCGCCACTTATAGTGAAAAAGGAAAAAAAAAAGAAAAAAAATACTAATATATTAAAAACCTAAAGAGGCAGCAGCCTCTTATTAATCAAAAGGAGGAGTCGTCACACTCAAAACATGCAGAGAAAAGAAAAACAAAAAAAAGTGCAAAGAGCTTTTTCCTTTACCTCCTTTCTAATACAAAGCTTGAGATTAACAATAAAAAGAGTGAATTAGAGTTGGGATTAGTGGGTTGTTCATGTGGTTTTGGTACAATTAAGCTGTATTCGCAAAAAGGTTCCATAAATAAAAGTAGGCTTCCGTTTCATAATTTGTAAATCATATTTTGAATCTAAATGTATATTTAGAATCAGTATAATTAGGATATTTCTATTCTCTAATTGTTGCTTTGTTTTGGTTTCGTTTGTGATTTGATACCTGTAGAGAAGGGTGAACCTTTTAAAGGAGATAAGGGCAAAGGAAAGGCTTAATCTTTGAATTGAGCTTATTGTTGTGCATTTGGAGGTTTTTACTCCATAATTATATGCTTAATTTAATGTCTGATTGATGTTGATTTTGTTGATGTTATGAGGAAACTTTGATTTTTGCTTTATTTTTTTGTATAATTATTGAAATTAAGTTGATAATATTGCAACTAAGTACGTAGGATGCCATGAAGTGAAGGAACTAAAAAAAATATAAAACCTAGCTATATGAACATAAAGAGACAGATTTCTCTAGGTTGTGTTAAGAGTATTTTTGATAATTTTTTTATCAATTGTTCTATTTAAGAAGCTGTGATGCTATCATGATGTGATTTTGAGTGTTGGTTGATTGGTAGAAATATGAGTAGGATTTGAAGATCATGTAGCCTATGTTTTGGGGAGACCGAATGTTCATGTATGAGTAGTATTAAATGACTTTTTGCTAGTTGCGCCAAGATGGTCGATTAAATTTGTATTGTCAAGGGGTATGTAATGAAAGAGTGTTGCTTGATATAAATTTAAAAAAATTCTGAGAATTTGAGAATTACGCTTGGGCAAGCTTAACCTAGGCCAGTATTGATCGATGATTGTTTAACTCCTTGCATGTCTATATGCTAAGATATGATGTTATATGTCACATTAATCAATTATTTATGCATGAATTGAGTATGTAAGACATGAATTGGGGGTTTATGACCAAACGTCAATTTAACATATTACTGAATGTACCTATATTCAATTGAGTATTAGTAACAAGTGTATGAATGAACCAACCTAGATAAGCATGCATGTACCCTAGAGAACTAGGACTAGTCGAACCATTTTCCTTAGGGCATACCTTTGGTTGTTTATTCCATGACCTTTATGAGCTAACATATAGTAGGTTAGGTTGCTAGCTTGTGTGATGCAGTATGTGGCTAAATGATGCCTTGAGATTGTTTACACATGATGGGTAATGCTTAATTTTATGAATGCTTATAAGACTTGAGTTCTACATGAATGTATTCATGTATGAGTAATAATGCAATTAGTAATATGCTTTGGAAAATTAAATGTTATGCATCAGGTACGCCTATTTACTTAACTCTCTATTTGATGATGATTAACAATGGATTATTGTCGAGTTGAATCCAATTGTGAAGCTTAAAGTTATTTATCTAATATAAATGAGACCGATACTTATATACTTGTATGAGCATGTGTACTTGGATTTAATGAGGCCTGTGAGCTTTTATAAATCGTACGCAAGATACAACTAGGTAAGCTTAATTGTTTGAATATTGTTTGATGTTGGATAATATGGTTATTATTTGGAAATGAAAATAAATTAAATTGATTAAAGTGAACCTATTGGGCTCTTACTGTGATCTTGGTTAAGTAGTTGCAAGACTACGGTTATCTGTTTCTGAAAATAAAGCATGCTATGAAATTGGATTTGGATTGTGCTATTATCATATTCCAAACACATGGGTGTCTTTAGGGTGAGGGGACGCACTCTACTAACTCTGTATCTGAAGACTTTTAAGTCTACTGTTAAAAGGCTAACTAGCCAATATTAGTCTAACTATTATCAGACACCGTTCTATTACCTATTCTGCTTCTATTTCTTTTGAGTCACTGTTAAGGCCCAAACTATTTGGATTAATGGATAAGATGTTGTTAACACGAATGTAATGTCTGAGTACTTGTACTACATGTTACCTACAAATGGATGACATATGATAAACTATTTTGCAATTTAATATTGAATTTTGATGTAGGTTTGCATGTGAAGTAAGTTACTTGTATTAATATTATTATATGCTTTCTTGTACATAAATTACAATGTGAATCTTATACTACGAATGTTGTGCTATAAGTTACCTTAATTGCCACATATATGAGATTTTTTGTGGAGCAAGTTGCTATGTTATGTTTAACGTTTGTGTCTGGGAGTTCAAGTAAATGTGGTTATGAGTTATATTGAGTATGAACATGGTGGTGTGTATTATAAAAGCAAAATGTTAACATATATATATATATATATATATTATTTGGATGTGATTGGTATGATTTCAATGGACGATACTTGTTTGTTAAGTATTTTCGTATAATTGTTGAGTACCACTGAGTTTTACATTCAGCATGATGTTTTTAACTTACGTAGGTTGAAGATTTATTGTACTGTGGATCTCGAGTACCTGTATCTATAGAGAGACTTCTGCTTCCAGACTAGAGTATGAGTCTTTACTATAGACTCATGGCATGTGTTAGATTTAAAATAATGAGGGTTTTGGATATATACATATATATATATATATATATATATTATCTAGATGTGATTGGTGTTGTTTCAATCGACCATACCTGTTTTTTAAGTGTTTTCATATATTTATTGAGTACCACTGAGTTTTATACTCAGCACAATGTTTTTAACTTACGTAGGTTGAAGATTTGTTTTACTATGGATCTCGAGTACCTATATCTAGAGAGAGACTTCTGCTTCCAAACTAGAGTTTGAGTCTTTACTGCAAACTCGTGGCATGTGTTAGATTTGAAATAATGAGGGTTTTGGTTATTTATGTCGAACTTGTAAATTTTTTCTCCAAAGTGCATCTATTTTCTTTCCTTTAAATGTTTCAAGGATGTTTGTTAAATTTCGCTTGCACTTGGACTTTGATTTAGAGATTTAGAGTTCTTATGTTTGATTTATGCTTTAAAATGTGAGGTTGATTCCTCTCGAGGATTTATTTTATTGAACCTGGTTATTAATTGTTTATTAAGAAGAGATTTTAAAAATTTTATTATTTTTGAATTGATGTTAATAGGTTTAAATCATTTCTTAAGTCCTAGTTTCAAGGGAACCCTAGCAATTTTCTATTGGGTTTGCCAAAACTGTTTCAGAATGTTTGATGGGTTATCACTATTGTTTTTCAATGTTTAAATTTTTCCAAAATTTTATAATTGAATTGTTTTAAGCATATTGGGTTACTAAGACTTCTGCTATATGTTTTAAGAAAAAATGTAAACTGAGTTTTTTATTACTACATTTTGTTTTCGTTCGATACTAGTTTTCTACTAACAAGCAAGCATGTATATGCTTTCGGCATAGAATGTGACATCCCCTGTCTGTTCCTATGGGGTTGGAAAGGGGGTGTTACACTTTTGACCTCCTATAAAGCGTTGATCGTTCATAGGCATATTTAACTGCTTTTCTTTAGATTTTAATTACTTCTTTTTTGTCTAAAGGAAGAATTCCTTGATCTAATACTCCACAATTGGCTTCATCCATCGTAATAATTACCCTACCACAAGAGTAGATTCTTGAATAATGCTTGCTTGTTGTTGAATCTCCAAGGGTGTTGTGCTTTTTGTCCATTCAATCTTTGAGGCTGCCATTTTTGCTTGGTTGTTTGGTTCCACATTCTTTACTCGAGAAATTTGATGTATTTCCCAACTTCCTAATTATAATAGCAATTGAATTGCTAAGGCTTTCTATTTCACTAGAGCTGGTTCTTTGACTTTAAATTTCCTATCAATTGATTGAACACTCATTGTGAGTCAGAATGGATTGGTAATCATTCAGGTCTCACCTCTTGTGCTAATTTGATGCTTGTTATTAATGCCTCATACTCAACAGCGTTGTTGGTCACTTTAAAATTCAGCTGCACAACATATTGAAGTTTGATTTTACCAAACCCTTGCAATATGATTCCTACTTGCTCTTGCTTTATTTGTTGCTCCATCTGTAAATAGTGGCCAACACCATTTCTGTTCAACTTGTTGTTCTTCTTTTGCTGAGTTCCCTGTCAATTCTATGATAAAGTTTGAGATTGCCTATGCTTTTAAAGTTGCTGGGGGTATATATTGGATGTCAAACTCCTTGAGCCTTATAGAGCACTCTACCATTTGCTCTGAAGTTTCAACTCTGTGTAGTACCTTTTTCAAGGGATAGTTAATTCGAACATAAATGGAATGTGCTTGGAAGTAGTGTCTTAATTGTGTAGAGGTTATTAACATAGTGTATGCTAATTTTTCTAAATAAGAATGCCTTACCTATAACATCCTAGACCTAAAACATTATATTATGATAATACATCTATATTTATGAACATGACATATGTGACATGAATGTGTACATACATGCATTTGCAATCGATCTGTGATAAATAATAGGCAATGATATTCCTAAACATGACTTTGCACATAAGCATCCGATAAGAATATGAATACAAAAATGCATAATCTGAATAAAATCCAAACCCGAAAAGCTTGGCACTCTATCTTAGACACAGAGGGTGCATATATGCTCTATAAAGCCTTTCACCACACCTATATATGGTGTTTATGAATGAGTTCACTCAATTGAGAATAATGAGACTATTATGGAGAATTATGTCTATTTTGGTGATTAGATAGATGAAAACTACCTTAATGTGTTAGTAAGAGATTGCCAATCCCAAAATTATAAGTTAATTAAAATTGAAAATGATTATGGAGAATAATTAGAAGAAGGTTAAGCGTGCTCTAGTTATAGCCATGAGAAGCTAGCAGTTGAAGCACCTTAATTAGTGTTTTGATTAAGTACTTAATAATTTGGTGTTAAATAATCTAAGATGTTTAGTTAAGGTCTAAATGAGATTAATCAAGTGGTAATGGAGGATTATGGATTGGATTAACATAAAACAAAGGTACAAAAACAAGTGTGGCTAAAAGCATGAATATGCATGACGTAAAGGATTTAAAAGGGAATAAGGAGTCATGTGCTTTGCAGATGACATGTTTGCATATATTAACATAAGTGAATGAAAGAATTAAAAGAACAAAATCAAAAGAAAGGAGAGGAATAAGAGGCCGACGCCAAAGGAAGAAGAAGGAGAAGAAGAAAGCTTTAGGAATTAGAAATCCTACTTGATTTTCAAAGGATTTTTGTTGGAAATCATCCTAGGTAATGCAGACGCTCAATTTTCATCCATAAAAGACTCAATGATGACCACCTTAATTGCTAAGGATGAGGTCAAAACATCCAATGAACTTGATTTTAGACTGATGATCCGAGTTTGGAAAATATCACTCGAAGTGCATTATTCACATTTCACAGCATAACGGTGCCTAGAACCACAGCTTGGATCTTTCTGAGACGTGTCTCAACGTCCTGTGACACCCTATACATCACCGGGACTAATAAGATTGGTTCACCAGTAGGACCCATGTGGCCCTTATGAGCCCACCTGTGGGGCCCACAAGTGACCTATTAGAGTATGAATCAGTGGTAGTGACATTTCTGGTGATAAAATCAGTTTAGAATGTCCGATTGATTCAATTCTTGAACGAATAATCTTAGGGTAAGAAACTGGGTCCATTGAATTGTTTTAACATTTTCGGAGTTCGTGCCGAAATAGGGTTCGAAAACGCATCTCGGATTTGCCAGGGATAAATTTTCATGTCCTATGTCGATGTACGCACCATTTAAATTGATTTTTTGAAAAATCAAAATTCGGCTCGTTTGTGGGGCCCACCTGCCATGTCAGCTAAATACTGCCAGCCCCTCTCATTTGCTTATAAGTACATACATAAGTTTAGGGTCATGGGAGGTTGACAATTGGGGCAATTTTAATGGAGAGAAAAACTCTAAGAGATCATAAAAAAACTTAAGATGAAAATGAAAAATCATTAAGAACACAAACTAAAATCATCTACCACAAAAAAATCTTAAGAATTTTGGGTAGTTTGTGGGTGAGAGAGTGTTTCTAGCAAATAGTTAGTGATTTTAGATTCACTAAACACTTTCAGAAGCACTAAATCGATCACACAACCTTGGATCATCATCCAAAATCAAAGTTCTTGGGGTGGTCTTCATCAACTTCAAGCAAACCAATGATTTTCTTTCAAAACAAGATAACTAAGAGTCTAAACTTTATCTAGTTATCATTTCCAGTTCATTTCCTTTATGTTTTTTGCTTTAAATCGTAAATTTTTTAGTTGATTACAAGAGAAACTCGTGATCAACCTTTTATGCAGCTTTTTAGGCTACTATCGTGCAAACCATACGACAATGGTGCAAGCCATAGTATTATGGCGCAGGCTGTAGTGTTATGGCGCATGTCATAGTGCTATGGCTCATGCCATAGCTACCTAGAAAATTTGCAGAATGTGTTCTTTGGTTCTTTAATGTTTATGAATCCAATTATCTTGGAATGAGATGTGAGTCACTTCTAGTTGTGTGAAATCATAATCTCAGGGAATGATGAACACAAAAAATACTAAACCATACCCAGATTCTGAAATCAAAGTGGGTTAAGCCTTTGGTGAAAATCCACGTTTGATTTGGATGAGTGCATCGTATGGACAAAATAATAAAAATGATGGGTTTTCACATAGTCATTAATATAGTTTACATGTTAAATTATATAACTATATTCATATATAAACTATATTAATCACATAAAATAAGCAAATGTAACTACACACAATATATGAAAATGATGAATGCAAAAATTAAAATGATAAAATACAAACTAAATACTAGTCCATAATATATAATAGGCATTAAAATAAATTACACAAAACAAGAGATAAATGGACAAAATAATAAAAATGACAGAAAAATAAAATTGACAGAATATATAAATTGCATAAATGTAAATTATATAATTATATGAATATATAATAAAGAGCATAAAACAAAAATTGGTAGATCAAATAATTATAACAAAACTACAAGCTCACAATCATATTATAATCATGTTCAAAATGCAAAGAGAAATAAAAATATTAAGTATTTAAGTCATGCACATAAAGTGTTTGATTAAATGCCTAAATAAGGAGACTCTTCCACGCCTTGATGTTGCTGCATTATATACTATGAGTAAAAGTATTTCATATTTAATTATATATAAATAATGAATGCTTTTGACGTTTGTTATGGCACCTGTTGTATTTGCTAACCTGCAATGAAAAGAATATGATTCTCATCTTGGAAAAAAGCAAGCTAAGCAAAAAGGTATGTACTATCTTGAGGCCAATTAGCCTAATATGTGATGAATGTTTACTCGTGATATCTGTTACGAAATACATTGTATTACATATTTGATGTTTTGCTTTGAAAGGAGTGGATGTGATACTAAAATGGTGACAATTAAGCAAAAGGTATGTATTAATTTGAGGCCTATGAGCCTAATTTGTGACTGCAACTTTGTTAATTCTGCATCTGAGATAAATAAAAGTTATGACTGTCATTACCATCTCGTAAATTTGATCTGTATCTAAAGTTGTATGTTCATGATCTGTATCTGGAGCGGCATGCTCATAATCTGAATCTGGAGTTGCATGCTCAAAATATTTGATTTGAAAGGTTGCTAGCAAAATTTGATATCTCATAACTGAAATATGTTATCTGATACCCGGGACAAATTTGGTTTGACTAGTCATAATAAAAATAATCTAACAATCATCTACATCATACTTCTACTATATCTCTGTAGCATCGTATCTGTGATGCATTGTATGAATGTGATCTAATTCCTATCAATGAAAATGATGTGATATATATACACTATTGCTATGAATAATCTGATGAATAACTATTATTATTTGAAAATGGTTTATGTCGAGCATGGATGGCTCGAAGAGTTTGAGATGTATGGAATATTTGGAGTGCAATATGTACTTTATTTGAGATGCTTATGATATTTTCAAATAATTATTTATGATGCTTTTTACTCACTAAGTTGCATCTCATATAAAATGCTAATGTTTTTTTTCCAGATTTTAGCTTGAAGGCGATAGTAGCCAAATTTCCTTTTGTCCAAATAGATAGAAATGGAACCAAGGTTGGGATAAGTTGCGTCTGCATATGTCATCTCCTCAGATTTGTGTATTTATTGTGTTGGAGTTTGTAATTATTATAGTCCACCATTACAAGAAAATGGAAATTTAGAAACGGAAATTCCGTTTCTAAACGAGAAAAATCCGTTGCTAAAATAATTTAGAAACAGATCAGAAACAGATTTTGTCCGCAACAATAATTGGCGTTTCTAAATCAATTTGGAAACAGATACAACCATCTGTTTCTATTATGGCAACGGATCTATCCGTTTCTCTTTTTTCAGAAATCCGTTTTTAATTTAACCTCTTAGAAACGAATTTCATTTCCGAACCATTTCCATTCTGTTTACAAATCCATTTCTAAACCCATTTTCAATCCATTTCTGGCTACGTTTCCAATTATTTTTACCCGCTTCTGATTTCCATTTCTAATATCAAATGAAAAATGAAAGCAAAATTTTATCATTGCTAATTCTGTTTCTAATTCCGTTGCTAAATTATCTTCCGTTGCTAAATCCGTTTCTAATATTTTAGTTGGCAACTAAGATTCTCCTCTTCTGTTTCCTAGTTCGTTTCTATTTTCTCAGTTAGAAACAATATATTATTTTCAATATTTTAATCTTGCCATGTTTCTAATTTTTTAATTTATACATTTCTAATGAAACTAACTTAAAATCAAATAGAAAAAGTTCACATAAAATTAAAATAATTATGATTCTCTTTTTCTGCGGATTCCATTTCAATATGTGCATTCCAATATTGTGTATCAAAAGCCAAAGTAAAACTTACAACATTTTGTCACGAAACCAAGAAACTAACTGAGCATTTCGCTATACTACAATACGTGTTCTAAGAGCAGACAACCGTTCAATCAAATTCCTAGATAAACCATCACCAAATGGCTGAGTGAAATCGATTGGTTTAGGTATCCTCATCCTAGGAACAAACAATGCAACCTCCCCAACATTTCTAGGCCACTTTCCATTTCCCCCAGAATCCTTTTGTGTTGATGCCAGGCACCCCATATGCTCAAGATTTAGTTCCCAGATTTAATCCCAAATGGAACAAAAAGTAATAATCATAACTAGAGAATTGAATAAAATACAGTTTGGATTGAAAGTTTGGCTATTAAGGATTCCCGCAAAATTAAATTTAGAATCAGAAGTAACATGGACTTTGATTCTTTTTACCCATACAGTACCTGGAATGACTTCACAGCTTATTATCAAGAGGAAAAGAGATGCAGTCATGCTCCAACTGCAACTTCAGAGAGGATATTTAAACATGTAATGTGATCCCCATAGCAATATGATGCTAAACTGCCACAGTAGCTTGTAAAAATCATATATTGAAAATATTATTTTATATTCATGTGAAAGTATATTTGAATTCTAACCATTCTAGTAAAAATTATTAAAACCGAATAATTACGCTAATACAATATTCACTCATTTTATCATTTCATCATATATATATATATATAAACCAAGCAACCAATTAGATATACAATAGATGTGGAGCAAGGCCAGAACCAAGCAACCAATTAGATATACAATACATGTGGAGCAAGGCCAGCAAACTCGGGATATTTCTTAAGATAAATGCTATTAAAGTTGGTAAGGAAAAAAGTGCAGCACACCGGGCTCGGCTTGGCTGTGGAAAATAACTGCTAATCTGAAAGAACAAAACAGCTCAACTTGTATACTATCAACATGGTAAGAATTAAAATTGTTGAATAGAAAATGAGAATTTCTAGGAAAAAAACACAATAAGAAATCCTTCAGTTTTGAATCTAGAAAGCAAAAACTATAATCCATTTTATGGCCCTTAAAAAACACACGTTATTCATTGTACAAGGGAATAAAGCCATAACGAGGACTAACTAAATGCTAACAAGAACATAGTGGGCAACTCAGATTATAAGGTACAAAAATCCAAAACGTCATAATTCAGAAAGCTGCAAGATTTTTTAAATGGGTTTAAATAAGAGAAAAAAGAAGGGGAACATAGAGACAGATCATAAAACCTGGTACAGTTGGACATCTCTTCTTTGTTCAATGGGTTTGGGTGGTTAAGTGTGACAACGGTGGAAACTAAAAGAAAAGTAAGTTGTTCATTTGCAATAGCAGAGAGGAAAAGAAGTCTGATTGACTAGTGATTATAAATTGAAACTGAAAGTAACATTCTGTCCAACAAATGAAGTCGAGATAAGTACAGTGTATCAAAAATATATAAGGTTAGAATTGTAATCTGCATGTTGATTATAGCCAATTCAGGTTTCCTAGTAAGATAATGTTGAAATGCTCTTTTTCCACGGCACAAAGATAAGTTTATATCTATTTTAGTTTCTGCCTCTCCACGTCTCGCCGGAGTTTCGCCTTCGCCGGCACCAGAACCCCATAGACGGTGGCCGAAAAAACGAATGTTGCTGAAAATTCACAAACCTTACATCAAAATGTTCAAATTTACATGGGAATTTCAAATCTAATATCAATTTCTGCTAACAGGTTCTAATTTAGCCAAATCAAGGAAAATTTCCAAAACTTTATACTTCAAAACCTAAATTGCAACCCAACTCAAATTCAAAAGATTCTAATATGTAAGTTAAATCAAAATGCTCTACTAAACGAGAGGGAAGGCTTCGAACTCACCATCGTCCCCCGAGCTCGTCGAAAAAATCAAAGTGGAGCTACAATCAACGGCAACGGTGTCGCAGGAAGGAAAAAAAGCTTTGTTCGCATGGGACAAGCTTCGACGGTTAGAGACGCCTGGAGCCTAGATCACCGACGTTCGGAGCATCGTTCGCCGCCCCAGTTTCATCTCACGGTGGTCGAAAAAGGTTGGGAAGAGGGTGGAGGGCGTTGAATTGAGGAGATAGAAGGCGAAAAGAGAGAGACCAAGTTCATAATTTAAGGGAAGGGGAAATTTTAAAATGACGCCGTTTACTCCTTTTTTTTAATATTATTTTATTCATTAGCAACGGAGCTTAAATCCGTTTTGAAAATCTGTTTCTAATCCATTTATAATCCATTTCTAGTAAGTCGGATGTTTCTCTCAATGCTAATAGCAACGGATATTTAATCCGTTTCTAAATCCCTCTCTGATCCGTTCCTAATCCATTCCCACCAAGATTAGCAACGAAAATTTCGTTTCTAGTTTTTCCATTTCTAAGTCGTTTCCGATCTGTTTTCAATCCATTCCTAAAGCTAGTTAGGGATAGAAGATCATTTTACGTTTCTAATCCATTTCTAAATGGAAACAAAAATTTTCATTGCTAAATTTTCATTTCTATTTGGCGATTTTCTTGTAGTGATTCTAATAAGCATGATACATCATAGTTAAACATCATCCATGAGTTTACCATGCAATTCATGCTAAGTCACACATCATCATACATGTTCGCAGTTTACTTTCTTATGCATAACATGTAAGAATTAACAAACAGGGAAGTTTGCTATAATAAAGAACTTATCCTATATATATATATACATATATATAACCAAAATGAGTTTCATTAAGCTATAGTCCATGTACTAACATGTAATTATCCATGGATTCATGCTCTAATCAATCAAATTCAATATCCACAATATTCGCACATCTCAATCGTGAACTTGACTCTTAAAATCATTTGCACAGTAAACACATTCATAAGTTATACAAATTCATATCATGTCTCTTTTACACATTAGCTATCTTGCCTGAATAGCTCAGTTATAAAATTCGAGAAAAGTTTAAAACCTTTAAATACAGTAGTGGGAATCCATTAAACATTTTTAAAAAGTTAGGAAAATCCTTTAGAAAATCACAAGTGTTCCCTTTAGCAATCTAGTTAAGAAAATGAACAAACCAAGTAATAAACATTATCGATGTAATAGTAAAGTCCTCAAAATTCCTTTATACATATTTAACATTCCAATTGAATAAACCAATTTTCAAGAGTAACTATCCCTAAATCCAATACTAGTAAATCCAAAAATTTCAAAAGTTCAACCTCAAAATTAAAGTCCAAATCCAAGTGGAATAAATAAAAAATCCTCAAAGAGTTCAAAGGATTAGAACAATTGTATTTAGATAAAATACAAGCCCCACACAATCAAACTAATGCTCTCATTATTTCAAATCTAAAACATGCCATAAGTCGGTACTATAGACTCACGCTCTAGTCTGGAAGCAGAAGATCTTCTCTCTAGACACATGTACTTAAGATCCACAGCAAACAACTTCCACCTACGCGTGTTAAAAACATCTCACTGAGTATAAAACTCAGTGGTACTCAATAATTATATGTAATCATATACCATACAGGTATGGTCCATTGAAACCATACACATCATAATATATATATATATACCACTTGTTTTAGGAGTCCACATTTTCACTCCATGTTTCTAGACAAATTCTCACAATCAATTCATATACAAGTTTACTTGCATTATAGAAAATCACTTCAATCAATATATATAAGAACAAACTCATATAGGTGTTTATTCACATAGCAAGAGTTAAATAATCTCAAAGGGTTATATTCAAAACTTAATATAAGGAATACAAACATTTAGGTATTAATGATCATATTTCTTCATATTCCAAATGTACACTTCATTAAAACGTCATTAAGATATAAACTACATAAAAATGAATTCAAAATATATTCCATATTAGACAAATTCAGAGCACATCTATTATTTTAGGATATCATCAGAATATGTACCAAAACAAATGGATGATAGTCTCAATTCTAAATCA
>CANUEX010007840.1:0-17128 GCA_948099535.1 Jatropha multifida
ATTACCCATTCAAAATACCAAAATTACTAATTAATTACCTAATAACATCAAATAATCAAAATTCAACTAATCAACTATAATAATTCCTCAATATTAAAAATTCAACCTAAAATACTAAAAATTACTAACAACTAACCACAAATATAAAAATGTCATTCAAACCACATAATTCACAAATTAATCATAATTAACTACTCAAATAATAAAATCATTCAACCAATTATTCAAAATTTAACCAACTAATTAATCACAATTTAAATCGAATAAATTCTAAAAATAGTAAATTATATCCAATATTCGTCAAATTTCCAAAAATCCTCGAATCGAAGGTTGAAGGAGGAGGGAACGGTCGCCGGAAGCAAGCTGAGCTTGCTGCCAAGGTCGCGTGGAGGAGCTGGTGGTGGCTCAAGGCGGCGCGACGCGAAGAAGGCGGCTGGAACTGCAGAAATGGAACTGCAGAATTTGTTGCCTTGCTGCAGCAGGGATGGCGCGACACAGGGGAGGCGGAGGAGGGCTGGTGGCTGTGGCGCGGCTGAGGAAGGAAGAGAAGGAGCTGACGGAGCTCGTGGAGGTGGCGCGACGCTGCAGAGAGAGGAGCAGGACAGGGGAGGAGGAGCTAGTCTGTTGCTGCTGCTGGAGGAAGAACAGCTGCTGCTGTCATGGCGGCGCGGGACAGAGAAGGAGAAGGAGCTGGCGGCGCGACACTGCAGGTGCGGAGGAGGTGGTCGCGCGACGCAGAGGAGCTGGCGGAGGAGCTGCTGCTGCTGCTGCTAGAGAAGGAGGAGCTGTGGCGCGACACTGCAACTGCAGAGACAGGGAGTGTATAACAGGGAGAGGGAGCAGCGCAGGGAGAGGAAGAAGAAAGAAGAAAGAAAGAGAAGAGAAGGAAGGAGACGAAGGAAGCAGACGACGAAGAAGGAGGAGGAGGTGGTGGCAGTGGCTGTGATGGTGGTGCAGGGAGGAGGAGGCTGGTCTGTGGCAGTGAGAGGAGGGAGGAAGGAGATGGAGATTTAAAGGAAAAAAAAAATTAAAAAATAATAAAAATAATAAAAAAATAAAAAAATAGTAAATAAATAAAATAATAAAATATTATAAAGTTTTATAATTATTAAAAAAAAATAAATCGTCCAAGGTAAGTTGCCGGGGAGAAAAAAATAGTGACGCACAGTTTTTTTCAAAAATATCCGATTCGGGTCTAATTTAAATTAATTTGGTCCAATTAAAAAAAAATATTGGTCCAATTTTATTCGATTAACGGTTATTCAATAAATTTTCGGGTGAACCAAAATGATTTTTGATCCGATAATATTACGTGGCGTAATATTATTGGCTAATAATTTATAATTTAAATTTAAATGGGGATGTTTCGAAATAGAAATTTCAGGGTATTACATAACACCTATCAGATTTAAAAATAAATTATAAAATTTAAAATTTAAAATTTTTGAAAGGCTTAATTATGTACATTCTATTTGAAAATTTTATTTTTTTTTAAAAATATATCCAATTAAATTATATAAATATAAGTAAAAATATTATAAAAAATACATTTTTCCTTTTTTTATCTCTCTCTCCTAAATAAAATATTTTAAATTATAATAAAAATATAATCAAATATTTAAAAAATAAATTATAAAAATTTTTAAGTGTCTCATTATCATATATATTTATTAATAAATAAATAAATTTTAAAAAGATAAAACTTAAAATTTTGAAATGCTCAATTATCTATATGTATTTATTTAAAAAATAATTTTAATAAATTATGTCCAATCAACTAATAAAATTTAATTGTTAATTGGTTTTTACTAAAGTTATTTTAGGATATTCAAATTTTTGGAAGGGTACTGGAAATCTCATTGTTCCTTCTCCTATTACCACATTTATATATAATATAGATTACAGATATTTTTAGTATTATTGTTGAAATAGTATCATATAACTCAAGCTTACATATTCAATGGATCGGGTCGGATTAAAAATCATTTTTCATACATACAAATTAGGTACTTTAAATCAATAACTTAACTCATGCATAACCCTATATTGAATATCTGATATTTAGTCTTAAGAACGAATAACATAATAAAAATGAGAATTATATGTGTGCGTGTGCATGAGAAGGTTATGATTTTGAAAAACACTGTTGCTTTGTTTATTCTAAAATCATAGATTTTGTAAAAATCAGACAAATGGGTTCAGTTTGATTTAAAACCGTTAAAGTTTATAATAAGAATAAGAATAATCAAAGAAACTAAAAAAAGGTTTACCCATAACTCCAAGTGAGGATTAGCACTCTATGTTAAATATTTAATTTAAAAGCAATGAGATTTTATTCATTTCATGAGCTATGTGGATATAATTAGCGTAATAACTTTGATAATAAGGAAATACTCAAATGATTAATTAAATTTTGTGATTTTCATTAAAAGATTTCAAATTTTTGTGAGACGAAAATGATTATGAAAAAGAATTAGTAAATTTGTTTAGATAGTACTATAAGATCACAGTACGTAGATGAAGAGAACTTGCAAAAGATGAACAATTAGAACCTTTGGTATTTGTGTGGATATAAAGAGTGGTGGGATAGATAATTTTAGAATTTGTAGCATTATGCCATTATCTAGTGGAAAGAAATAAAAACATCATGCGAAAGAAACTGGTCAAGACCGTTGAGAAAAATCATCAATAAATGTAACTATATAATGCATACCATTTATTGATGACTGTATTACTTTTCCAAACACGTCTGAATGTATCAACTCTAGTGGTTCTTTGGCTTTGAAAGTTGAATCTTCATATGGTAGTTGATGTGCCTTCCCATATTGGCATCCTGCACATACTGTTTCAGTGCGAACCTCAAGATTCGGTAGTCCTCTATGTGAAGACTTGTTCATCATTAACTTCAACTTATGATAGTTGACATGTCCAAGCCGTGCATGCCACAAATCCACCGTCTCGTTGCTTCTTGTTTTGTCAACATAGGCCTCCTCAGCTAACATCACACACATGAAATCTACTTTTACTCCCTCCATTTCAGGTGTATCAATAATTTTAACTTGTTGACACACCTTGACATCATTTGGGCCAAAAATGACAAATTTGCCAGAGTCTGTCAATTGTCAGACTGACAAAAGATTTTTCTTCATTCCTGAAACCCTGTAGAAATCATCTAGTTGCACTTGCTTTTTATTATGATAGGAATCAATAATCGTATTATCAATATGGGTAATTGGTAATTTTGCATTATTTGCAGTTGTCACAACTCGCTTGCCTTTATATTCTGAAGAATTATGAAGCTTGCCTTTATCTCCTGTCATATGACTGGAACACCCAGAATAAAAAATCCAGTCTTTCTCATAATTAACTCTATGAGAATAAATAGCACTAGAGGCTTGCTCTTCTTCCTTCACTAATGCCATGAGACTAGGTACTTCAATCACTTCTAAACTGGACTCATCTTGCATTATTATCGTACTTGCACAAAATGCCTCAAGATCCCATTATGGTTCTTTTTGCTAACTTGTACTTGCAATTGCTGCATTACCTTCTGCAATCTTTTTATTATGCCAACAATCTCTAGCATAATGTTCCTTTTTGCCACATACGAAACACTCGCCGTTTTGACGTCTAATGGGTTTAGACTGTCGATTATTCTGGAATTGCCTCTGTTGAGCACCTCCAGTTTGAAAATTTCCTCGTGTGTGGGACTGTCTCTGTTGAGCTCCCCCTGATTGAAAATTTCCTTTTACTTTCCTTTTTTCCTGGCCACGGACTTGATTCCTCCTTCTGTTGGTGAAGAGTGCCACCTCTTCTATATTTGATGAAACTCTAGCCATTTGCTTTGCTAAAGTTTCTTGAATTGCCAACAGATTCTCCAACTCTTCAATCGAAGGTTGTTGGGGCCAACCTTGTACCACAGCAGCAATAAATCCTCTATATTGAGGTCATAAACCGTGGATGATTATTCGCCTCATTTTGTCATTGTTGACTTTGGATGCCTCATCCAGTTCTATAATTTCTCTACAAAGAGACTTCACTTTTGTGAAGTATTGACTAATTATCATATCACGCTGTGTAATAAACATTAACTCACTTTCTAATACTTGTAGTCTTGCATCATTTTTCTTTGCAAAACAAGAGGCAATTGCGTCCCAAGCCTCCTTTGTTTTTTCAGCTTCTCTGATGTGCTCCATCATTTCATCTTCAATTGTTGTCTTTATGGTAAACATGGCTTTTCCTACTTTAATCTTCCATTTCCTTAGAAGATTATTATCATCTTGTGGTGGTGGTGTGGTCTCCGCCCTAGCAACAACCTCCCAGCAGCCTCGCAATTTACAAAAAAAAAAGTGTGGTTCCAAACCAACAAACTTTACAGTTTCAAACTATGCACAAACAAAATCTTGACAGCAACCCAAACCAAAAAAAAAAATCTTTTACTGCAGTTGTATACTTAAATAGTAATAGTATACGTGAACAGTAATAGTAACAGTATATATGAATAGTAACAGTATACGTGAATAGTAACAGTGAACAGTACTGGGCTTAATAGTGACGGGTTATGCAACAGTAACTTCAATAGTAACTATTCACCGTAAACTTTGAGTTACTGTTTTACTATTCATCACTTTATTGTTTTTGCAACTGCTTTCCGAGCAGACTGCCCCAAAAGATTCATTGTAATTTTCTCTTTGTCGTGATATATTTATTTTCAAAATATATTCACGAATCCGGTACCGCTCTCTGATTGGCTGGACTTTAAATCATGAAAAAATTCCTTTCTGATGTGGAAGGTCAGTCTAAGCTGCAACCACAAAGCATACTCAAGAATTTCTTGATTTGGCCGAAGCCTTGATTCTGATACCACTTGTTGGATTTTAATACGGGGAGATAGAATAGCAAAATAAAATAAATGCCCAATTAAATATTAGACTTAATTGAAAATACTTATTTTATTAAATATTAAACTAAAGCTTTTACAAAACTCTCACACCTCACCACACACTCACAAACTTGAATTTTTTGGATCTATAGAATGCTACACTACTTAGCTATTCATAGCTAATGTATAAGGAAGAAACAAATTTTTTTTGTCAAGTGGTTGGTATAGGCATCAAACCCAATTGAAAACTGGAACATATATATCATTGAAACAACAATGAATGGCAACTTGAAAAGAGGGTTTAGCATAGCCAGGAAGTTTCTTGTTATAAGCAATCTTTTGTGATAGAAAAACAAAACCAAAAGATACAAAGTAGAGCCAGAAATAAAAGAGATTTACAGTGTAAAGCCAGAAATAAAGAGATTTTTAAGAACAACAAAAATCATAAATCACCTTTGGAACTGGCTGCAATTGAGAATCTGAAGACTTGCTAGAAAAAGAAAAACGTTTGTCCTTGCAGTCTAACATATATTTTGCCTTAGGAAGGTTGTAAAGGTGAGCTAGAATTCTACAAACTTCACCAATGCCAGATTTATTTGCATCAAATGCCTTCCACCATGGTGGATTCTCGGGAAGAGGTACTTGGAATCCACGTGCAACAGCATATTCAACCCACAAGCCACAACCTCACTCTTGAAATGAGTGCTCACACTGCACCAAATAGAGAGTTGATATAGAGTCTGTTCCGCAACAACATTGAGCGTTCAGTGTTTTGACTAAAATCATAATGCGATATCTATCAATTAGATTGCTTGTTAGAGATTAGGGAGAATTTTATCAAAAATTAAATCACTTAACGTTTAGCATTTTAAATTTTATTTTTTAACATTTTTATCCATTTGTTTTGTTTTTCCCTATCTTTATAAGTATATTTGCAACAACACTCCTTGAAATTTAGTACTTTTGTTTTTCTTTTTCAAATCTCAAAGGAATATATGTCATTTTAATTATTTAATTATTTTATTTATATTGTCTTAAACAAGGATGAGCACGTTGTCAAAATTAAACAATATTAAAAAAAAATTTCTTGTATTTTCATTTTAATTTTATAAAAAATAATCTTTTTTTATTAAAAAAAATTGAAATAAAAAATGAAAAAAATATGATAATGATTTTTTAAAAAAAACACTTGTTTTATATATATATATCTTATTTTTTTTTATCAATTAGTCAATTTCAGTTTTATGGCCATAATTTAAAATTTTAAGTCAACATTCTAATGTCCTTTTCTGTAATTTTAATTTTAACAGCTAATCAAATATTTATTTCAACCAAACACTTTTACTTTAAACCACTACATAAACACCTAATAGCTTACAACTAGCATCTAGCAATTCAAAGCCACTAAAACAGCTAACAACTACTCCAATAACTAGTATTCCCAAAACTAAGAAAAGAAAAGAAGGGATGTGATGGCTGATGCCAAAACTAAGAAAATTTCACATGTTAACCATTAATAAAAGAAGCAATTGACTACATGCAAGAGAAATTTTGTACGTTACAGTAACCAATTTTTGTGTACTATAATTTTCACCAATACTGTTAATCAAACAAAACCCATCTCTTTCAATGGGTGCCTTTCTGTTTGATAGAACAGAAAAAATGAGATGCAAATAATGGGAATGGAATGGAAAAATTGGAATTTTTATTGCTGAAAAATTATTGTCCAATTCGAGAAGGACAGCTCTCCAAAATAACAATTAAAAACTTCAACAATGCTCCCCAAAAATACAAAGCTTGGTCTTTATATAATAAAGAACCAAGACTTTATTGAAAGCTGAAAACTAGGACATGTTCAGTAGAAAGTGGTAGAGGTGCTCATCAAACTGCAGATAATGGCTCCTGAAAATCTATTGCCATGATTTTCTCCTCTTGACCAAGTAAGTCAAGTAGCTGAAGTTGCTACTGACTTGTAACCTTCCTTCTGGAATAAACTTGCAATGGCTTACATGGACTTGGGTTCTTATCAATACTCCCCTCCCAGAAAAATGACTTGTCTTCAAGTCGAAACTATGGAAACTGGTCAGTAATCTGATCATAAACTTCCCAACTTGCCTCTTCAAGTGGTCTGCTGTCCCATTGAATAAGAAGTTCCAGTTGCGGCTTACCAACAATAGTTGTCCAACGATGGTCAAGCACTTTTGTTGGCTGAATAAGTAACTCCCATTCTGCTGTGAGTGGCAAGGGTGCTGGTGGATCAAAGGGTACTCATCCGTGTGCAGGACGCAGTAGAGAAACATGAAAAATAGGGTGTAGGTGTGATGATGATGAGAGTTGGAGCTCATAAGCGGCAGGACCGATTTTACGAAGTATCTTGTATGGCCCGAAAAATCGAGGAGATAGCTTCTCATACTTTCTTGTGGCTAGGCTACATTGTCTATAAGGCTAGAGGCGTAGCCAGACTGAATCTCCCACATTAAAAGTGAGTTCACGACGCTTTGAGTCTGCTTGGGACTTCATACAAGATTGTGTTTTACCCAGATTTTCTTTCAGCAACTTGAGCATGGCGTCTCTAGTGATCAAATGGTCTTCCAAATCTTGCAGGTGGGTTTCACTGGGGACATATGGGTGAAGGAGTGGGGGATCACGACCATAAACTGCATTGAAAGGAGTGGTACCCGTTGATGTATGAAAACCTGTATTGAATGAGTACTCAGCCCAGGGTATGAAAGTGCTCTAGTTGTGGGGTTGTTCATGAGTGAAACAACGTAAATGAGCCTCTAAACAGCGATTGACCACCTCTGTTTGACCGTTGGTCTGCGAGTGGTAGCTAGTTCCCATCTGAAGCTTAGTTTTGCTGAGTTTGAATAATTCTTACCAAAAGGAGCTCATAAAGATTGAATCATGATCAGAGATGATGGATTGTGGAATCCCATGCAGGTGAACAATCTCTTTACAAAAAGAAGTAGTAATAGTTTTGGCTGAAAAGGGATGTGCCAAGAGAATGAAGTGCGCATACTTGCTCAGGCGATCCACGACAACAAGAATAGTATCAAAGGAATTTGATTTGGGTAGGCCGACAATGAAATCAAGTGAAATGTCTTCCCAAATCCTCTCTGGCACTGGTAAAGGTTGGAGGAGACCTGCTGGTGCAAGTGTTTGGTACTCGTGTTGTTGACATTGTAAACATTATTGAACATAATGTTTGACATCTTGCTTCATTTGGGGCCAAAAGAAACTGGATGTAAGGCACTTGAGTGTTCTCAGATAGCCACCTTGACCAGCTGTTGGTGTGTTGTGTGCCTCAAATAAGAGTTTCTATCTAAGAGGGCTGTTGTCAGGGATCACCAACCTATTTTTGTAGTAAAGTTTTTGCCCAGAAACCTGGAAATTAGGATAGGCTGTGGCATCGACACCTTTGGCCTATATGATATTCGTGTGTATGGATCTACTAAGAGAGCAGCTTGCACATCCTTGAAATCTAAAGGAATAGGAAGAGCCAATGCCAGTAATTTCGTTTGTTGAGGTCTGTACGAAAGTGCATCGGCTCCTCTATTTTCTTTTTCAGCTTTGTAAATGATTGAAAAGTTAAAAGGAAGCAATTTGAGAAGAAGCCATTGTTGTTCAGTAGTAGTTACCTGCTATTCCAATAGGAATTTTAGGCTATAGTGATTAGTTTTTAAAAAAAAGTGGCGTCTTAAGAGGTAGTGACGCCATTTTTGTAAAACCAACACCGAAGCCAATAATTCTCTATCATAGGTAGATTAGTGGCGATTGGTGAAGGAGAAGCCTTTGCTAAAATAAGCAACTGGATGCTCATCTTGCAGCAAGATAGCCCTAATGCCATCAGACGAGGCATCACACTCTTTTGTGAAAGTTTTCAAAAAATTGAAAAGTTGAAGAACTAGAATAGATGTCAATGCAAGCTTAAGGGTGTAAAAAGCCTTTTCTGCTATTGGGGACCACTTGAACCCATTCCTCTTCGTAAGATCAATTAAAGGGCGAGCCATTAAACCGTCGTTTTTGACAAAATGACGATAGTAGCTTGTAAGCCCAAGGAAGCCACGTAATTCAGTGGTATTTGTAGGGATGGGCCATGAATGAACTGTTATAATTTTGTCTTGGTCTACCATAACACCTTGGACTGAGACCACATAACCTAAAAAATTGATCTCAGGTTGCCCAAACAAACACTTGGAGGCCTTGGCATAGAATTGATAGTCCCGCAATAAAGCCAAAGTAGTCAGCAGGTGGTCTAGATGTTGTTCTAAAGAGCTGCTATATATTAAAATATCATAAAAAAATACCATAATAAATTTTAAAAAAAAGGCCGAAATAGATCATTCATCACCCCTTGAAAAGTCGATGGTGCATTATTCAAGCCAAATGGCATGACTACAAATTCATAATGCCCAAAATGTGTACGAAATGCAATTTTGGCTATGTCTTCTAGTTGAACTCCAATCTGATGATAACCGGAGCGAAGGTCAATTTGTGAAAAAATTGCAGAGCCATGTAACTCATCTGGCAACTCATCAATATTTGGAATAGGATATTTATTTGGAATAATCAGCTTGTTTAGAGAGCGATAATCAATGCACATTCTTCAGGTGTCATCCTTTTTCTTGACCAACAGTACTGGACTTGCAAAAGGACTGGAGCTGGGGCGTATAAATCCTAATTCCAATAAGGTAGCTACTTGATTTTCAATCTCGATTTTCTGGGAATATGGGTATCTATATGGCTGAATGTTTGGTGGTTTAGAATTTAGGAGAAGGGGAATGGTGTGTGTATGGTTTTTGAAAGGTGGAAGAGTAGTGGGTTTTTGAAACACTGTCATATTCAGTAAGTAATGTTTTTAGGCAAAGAGGTGTAGTAGCAGGCGGGGTGATGGAAAGATGGTTGAAGGTGGATGGTTGATGGGTTTTGAGAGGAGTACCTTGCCATTTGTAACGCTGTCCATGCAATGTTTAATTAGAAACATTTCGTTCCAATTTGCCTAAACCATGTTGAGAGATGCAAGCCATTGAATGCCAAGAACCAGGTTTGCTCCACCAATTGAGAAGGGGTAAAAGGGTTGCGTGATGTGTAGGTCTTGCAGCTAGACCTTAACCTCCTTGCAGATTCGCGTACAGCGAATAATATCCCCATTTTCGATTTGCAGGCCAAAAGGAGGCACCGATTGTACAGAAATTTTCAATTCTTCGACAATTGTATTGGCTATGAAATTATGGGTAGAGCCACTATCTACTAAAATAAGTACCTCTCGTGAATTGAGAATGCCTTTGAGTTTCATAGTGGTAATTGTGATTGTTCCCAAAATTGCATGAAAAGAAACTCCTGCGGCATCTTCTTCTTGTGAATTATCAAAATCGTAATCAACACAAGGACCATCAGCCAATCCATGCTTTTCATCTCCATCCATAAGTTCCAGCAAGGTAAGAGCTCCAGGTTTGCAGTGATGACCAAGGCTATACTTCTCATTGCAGCGAAAGCAGAATCCCCGAGCGATTCTTGTTTGTCTGTCTTGATCCCAAGTACGAGTTGGGTTTGTGGCATTTAATCTATTCCCAAGAGTAGGCTGAGGTGCTGTAGTTAAGTTATCACATGGAGGCACATGGGTGGGATGAGTTGAAATAATGGGCTTTGTTCTTACTGGCCAAGAAGTGCTGCGTTGTCCCTTGTTAGAGCCCAATTTGGATTTTGACTCTAATGCAAGACTCATTGCCTTATAAACAGTACAAGGTTTGTGAATTCGAACGTCAGCTTTGAGATCATCCTTCAATCTGTTCAGAAAAACTCCTAGCAAATAATGGTCGGGCCAATTAGTTACCTGAGCTATTCATTTGGCAAAATTCTTGGCGGTACTCTTGCACCGTCCCAGTGTATCGAATGTTGCAAAGGTATTCGTCTGGATTCTAGAATTCGATAGGGCCATAATTCTCTTGGAAAGCTTTGACCAATTCATCCCAGTAAACAATTACCCATTCAGAATTGATCTAAGAGAAGAGATCTAACGCATCGCCCTCTAAATACATTATTGCCATATCAACTTTGAGGTCTTTCGGCGTTTGGTAATAGCGAAAATACTTTTCCGCTTTTAAGATCCATCTGCTAGGATCACCTCCTTCGAACTTAGGAAAGTCCATCTTCGTATATGGGTGGTGGCCCTGGGGACGTCTCCATGAATTTTCAACTTCTTCCTCTTCATCAATTAGGCAACTATTACACCTTTGGTTTGGATAACTAGCCATTGGCTCCTTGCCTCTGTTTTGGGTATCTGCTGCAGAACAAGATGCAACTGGTGGGGCGAAACTTGCATGGACGTTCAAGGCAGCTACATCATCTCTCAAGTTCTCCATAGCTTCCAAACGAGAAGAAATAGCAGCAAAGTAGGCTACACTGAGATCAATAAAAACGGATAGGGCAGCGGGTGATGATGGACAGGTAGTTTGGGGATTTTGTGGATCAGTTTGTACAAGGGGGTGGGTGTTGACCACCATCTTGGATCGAGCAGGCTCTGATACTAAAAATGATAGAAAAGAAAAAATGAGATGGAAATAATGGGAATCGAACGGAAAAACTAGAATTTTTATTGTAGAAAAATTATTGTTCGATTCGAGAAGAACAACTCTCCAAAATAACAATTAAAAACTTCAACAATGCTCCCCAGAAATACAAAGCTTGGTCTTTATATAATAGAGAACCAAGACTTTATTGAAAGCTGAAAACTAGGACATGTGCAGCAAAAAGTAGGAGAGGTGCTCAAGATAATGGCTCTTGAAAATCTGCTGCCATGATAGGCGCTCAACAAACCGTAGATAATGGCTCCTGAAAATCTACTGCCATGATTTTCTCCTCTTGACCAAGTAAGTCAAGTAGCTGAAGTGGCTGCTAACTTTTAACCTTTCTTCTTCTGGAATAAACTTGCAATAGCTTATGTGGACTTGGGTTCTTATCACTGTTCCACTTTCAAAGATAGTAAGTGTAGAATTTACAACTATCAAACATAAAATAAATACAATTTTTACAACTAAAATAAAAAATTTCTCACCGCTCGTCAAATTCACACACACTCCCACTTTTGCTCTCTTTCTTTTCTTTTCCTTTGCTTTGTTGTTATATATTGCTCCTTCACATCATAGCCTATTGTCGTTTTTTCTTCAGACTACCATTTTTTTTTTCTACTTTTGTCAATTTGTGAGGACATGACAGGACCTCCACTTTTGACTAATTTTTTTTAATTATTTGGTGTTGAATTTTAAAAGGAAGCACATACTACAAAGCTAGGATTATTATTAAAAGAAATAATACAAAATCACAATTCTAACCTTTGAAGTTGGGTCCAAAAACTCCCGGGTTAAATCATAATAATAATAATAATTATTATTATTATTATTATTATTATTATTATTATTATTATTATTATTCGACAACAAATTCATCAAGAATCCATTAAGGAATAAATCAATAATACCCAAATTCGTTTCAAATCTATTTAGAATTATCTGTATACTAATCGAACCGTTTAATCTTAAATTCATTCAATCCATGAAATCCGAACCAGCTTAGAACCCGAGTCCAAACCTGAAAATGAAACAAAAAATATATAAAGAATGCATTAAAATTCAACCTGTAATATTCTAAAACAACATTATCAGTAATATTGAAGTTATTATTATAATTATTATCGTTACTTAAATGACTATAATTATATCACTAGTATAATAATAATAATAATAATAATAATAATAATAATAATAATAATAGATTAAGTTTAATACTTTTTTATTAAAGAATATGTATAGTAGATTATAATTAATTATGATTATTTTAATCCTTAATGTATATATATATAATTTTTATGTATAAATATACTAATATGTATTCAAAAATAAATTTATTAAAAAAATCATAGCAAATAGTAAAAAAATTCAAAGTCAGTCCTAATCAAAATATTTTAAATCACATAAAGTATTTTATATTTTTTTAATATTTTTTCCTTATCCTTATCTCCTTCCTCATCAAAACATTGAAAATTATAATTAAATATTATAAATATTTTTCAAAGATAAAATTTTTCAATTGATTATAATTAATGTTATTTTATAATATTTTGAATTTCACTAAGACACTATCAAAAATCGTATTATAGAAAAATAGAAATATTGTTGAAAACCAATATAAGAAAACCCAAGAAAACGGGCAAAGATAGAAGACTAATTTAGAAGTCAAAGTCCATTTAAACTTTTGTATGCTAGTTTACAAATAAACAATTACAATTACACTTTAAGTTAAATAAATTAATAAACTTCGATTTTTAAATTATAGTTAAATTAACACTTATAAGCCAATTTAAAAAAAGAAAATTCTGAAGCCGGAAGGCCATGTCCCCTTCTCTCCATCCCTAGTTCTAACAAGTACCAAATCTTCTACCCAATTTACTATCCATCCATGAGCTGTGAATCCAACTTTTGCCATCCACACCTGCAGAAATGAGGCTCCTTGCGTATGATTTTACTCAAGTATAAGGGATTACTGGTTTAACCAGTAGGTCATGGTTTAATCAGTGAGTCATAAAAATATTAATAATATATGTTAATTAATTATAATTTTAAATAATTATAATATAATAAAAATAATTAAAAAGAAAAAAACTGGTCCTGGCCGATCGGGCCTGTGCAGATCAACCTGTTGGACATCGGGACAATCGGTTCAATCCCAATAAGCATTAAATAACAGACTTTCATAGTTCTTTACCTGCAAAAAGAAAAAAAAAACTATAGCTGATCCCTTTAACTAGATTTATTTATCCTAATAAATTAACATACTATTCAACTTTCAATTAAATTTATGTTTAATAAATATAAACTATATATTTTGAATATAAAAATATTCTACGTACCATTAAATTCACAAATCAAACAAATTATTTATTAATTCGATCCTTAAAATTTATTTTATTATACATGAGGAGAGCCAAGCTATAACAAATTAAAAGCTAAATGTATGATTTAACCAGAAACCTAAATCAATAAGAACATGGGTACTAACATTTATTCCTTTTTTATGCAAGTTGATATTTAATTGGTACAAGCAATAAAGCTTCTTTCTTATGAGTAGTAAGACCAGAACCAGATGCTTCTTCCATATTAATGTCTACCTCCCTCATATTGCCTGGCAACTTCCAATCAAAGCAAAACAAAAGGTTTGCAAGCGCAATCTCCACCAAAGACAATGCCATAGTCATACCAGGACAGCCTCTCCTGCCACCACCAAATGGTAATAATTCATAATTTTGCCCTCTATAATCAATGGAGTTATCAATAAATCTCTCTGGAAAGAATTCTTCAGGATTTTTCCAAGTTTTAGGATCTCTTCCAATTGCCCACGCATTGACATGGACTCGAGTTTTGGGATAAATTTCATAGCCATTGATGCTAAATTGTGACATGGTTTCTCTTGTAATTAGTAGTGCTCCTGGTGGGTGCAATCTCAGTGTCTCCTTCACCACCATCTTTAGGTATTCAAGCTGGTTAATATCACTTTCAGATACTTTTGTTTTGTCTCCAATTAATCGTCTGATTTCTTCTTGTGCTTTTCTCATAACTCGAGGATTTCTAACAAGTTCTGCCATAGCCCAGACTAATACTATTGCTCCAGTGTCCACTCCACCTAGGAATATGTTCTGATATACATGTATACATATTAAATTGAAATATTTTAACGGTGTCAAAAATTCAAGTCAAAACCAAACAAAGTTTTTAAGAATTAATCAATAGGAATATTACCATGATAATTGCTTTGATGTGACTTTTAGAGAATTGAATTCCTCCAGATTCAGTTTGATATCTCTCCAAATCCAACAAAACATCGACAATATCTTGATGTCCATGCTTCTCTTTTCCCTTTTGGATATGATCATCAATAATCTTCTGGTAGAATTCATCAAGTTCTTGAAAGCTTCTTTCCAGTTTTGCATGGAGACCTGTAACCATATCAACAATCCAACCCACATAAGGAAAAAAGTCAGATGCAGAAAAACCCCCTAACTTGGCAAAAGCTTCATGAATCGCTTCTTGAAACCTTTCCTGGGTAAATCCTCTTGCTTCAAAACTATTCCCAAAAGCTACTCTACAAGTAACGTTTGCAGTAAGAGACATAATCTTTTCACTAAGATCCACAGGAGAAGGAGAAGAAGAAGAAGAAGAAGAAGAAGATTTTAAAATCGAATCTATTAAAAGACCCACTTCTTCTTCTCTAACGGATTGAAACGATTGAACTCTTTTAGCACTAAAAAGTTCAAGAACACAAATCTTTTTTATTTCTCTCCAGTAATCTCCATAAGGTGCAAAAGCTATATCAAGATAGTTGTAAGATAGTCTTCCAGTACCAGCCAAGCGAGGTCTACTACAACTATGGAGGTCATTTATTTTGATAAGCTCTTTTGCAGATTCTGCAGAGGAGATAATAAGTGTAGGAACTTGACCAAACTGGAGAAGCATGACAGGACCATATTTCTTGGAGAGTTGCCATAAGGAGTAGTGAGGTAAGGTCCCAAGTTGGTGTAAATTTCCTATTATTGGAAGTCTAGGAGGACCTGGTGGAAGGTGCTTGCTATTTAGTTTCTTTTTCAAAAGAAAAATGAAGGGAAAGAGAAGAAGAAGCAGAAGAGATAACCACATATGTAGATGAAGAGACGCCATTTTTGGTCTTTGTGTTAGAAGATCATATATTAGAAGAAGAGGAGACTACTATATATAGGAAAAAAAAACTAACACACCAAAACCTAATACTATTTTTACTCTTTTTGTGTTGTATATTAATATAACGATGTAAACAGGTTAAACGTGGAAAAGCTTCCTTAAACTAAGTACGATTAATTTTAAAAATTAGATTTAAAAACTCAAAATCGATAATAGTTTTAATAAACCAGCTTGATAAAAACATGAAGATCAATATTATATATTAAAGATATCAAATGAGGTCTTCTTGGACCTGAACTTCGAGCAGTTCATAACTCCTAGTATAATTTTGTTTGAATATGATGTTATTAAAATTTCATTAATAACTTCAAATTAATACAAATAATATAGGGAGAACAGAAGCTCTTCCCTCAAGATTAGACATAGAATAAAAGTATGATAATTAAAATAATTATTGTTCAATGATCAAATGTGAAATTCCGATGCAAATTGGAAAATGAACTTAAAAAATTAATAGGATTCTAAAGTGGTTGGCAAGACAGACTCTCCGAAACAACATAAGATAAATTAGAAAAAAAAAACAGAAATACAATTTACATAGATCTATGTCAAACAAACATAAATCTATAATTTTTTTTTTTGACAAAATACATAAATATTTGCAAAAAGAAAAATAAGAGGGAGGTGTTATCACAAGAGACAAGACTTGTTCCTTCCCGTAAAACAACTCAATGATCCACATGGTGGTTTTACCTTTTATATATTCTAGAAAATGCAAATAGTTCAATTTGAACTATATTTGGCAATTGCTTAATAATTAAATTTGTAACGGATTATTTTTCAGTGTCTTTTTCAATATCGGTAATAGTGATTTATCGGTCTGTGAATTTTTCGTTGAAAAAAATACATCTTTTCCATTAATTTTATATGAAAACCCTAAAATATCCTAACTTTATCATTGAATGAGACCCACAAACCACTTAACACTCTATTATACAATTAAAAAAAATTATTTTAGGGTCCTTGAACTTTGACAAAATATACACTTTCATCCTCATTGTTTATGATAATTATTCCATAGTTCCAGAATTCCTAAGGTATGCTTCTGTCTGACCATTTAATCATTCTGTCGAAAAAATGACATCTTTTCCATTAATTTTATATGAAAGCCATAAAATACCCTCACTTTATCGTATAATGGGACCCACAAACCACTTAAAATTCTATTATACAATTATTAACAATACTAATAGAAAAAATCTACTGTCAATATTATAGGGCCAATGAAATACGCAAAATAAGAAAAAAAAGAAAAAGCAATATTACAAAAATTAAATCCAAATAACAATTATTTAAAATAAAAAAGAAAAATTAACATTAATTATTTCATCTTAGTCCTTGTCACGACCCGTTTCCATGGGCCGGACCGGCACTAGGACCTAGGTAAGCTTAAGGCCCCCGAGGCCCGTAGTAAGCCTAATCTCTGATTTCAACACCACAATTATATGAAAATATTCTACAAGTTGGCCCATTATATTTT
>CANUEX010007852.1:0-33297 GCA_948099535.1 Jatropha multifida
AAATCAACTCATCAAAACGTTTAGATTTTCATGAACTCTTCATTTCCCAAATTAATTTCGTCATCTAATGTCAAATTTTATCAAAATACCAATTTTATACAACTAAAAACCTAACTTCTAAATTTTTCAATCTTTGATAATATCTGCATTTTAATGCAACAAAATCGATCTATGGTAGAAGGGGGAGGATTTCGAGCTTACCTTGCTGTCCAAGCTCGTCGGCAACTCTCTCATTCGCCGAAAAATCGAAGAGACGCAGCTGTCAAAGAGAAAGTAGCATCGCGCGGAGAGAGACTCGCCTTGCGCAAGAAGGCTTCGATGGTTTGAGTAGTGGCCGTCCTCTGGAGCTTTGTCCGCTCCCTTCGCCATAATGAGCAGCGTCTGTCAGCAGCTAGGAGGACATCGCTGCTACCATCATGAAAGGAGAGGGAGAGAGACACGGGTTTGAGAGAGAAAGGTGGAAGAGAGTGGTTTCATTTTTGGTCTGGTTCAATTTCAAGTATTTTAATGGATTTCTGGTTCGACTTGAATTGATTCGATCTAACCAATAATTAAGCCTAGTTTACATTTGATTTAAGGATTTTTTGATTGAGTTTGACTATTTAAATTTGGTTTTGGGGTTCGGTTTGTCGCATAAAATATTATTTTTTCGCTAATTCTCATTGGTGAAAATTTATAATTAAATTTTAAAAAAAATTCTTTTAAAAATAAATTAATGGGTCATTTCACCTACAAACTTATGTTTATCTAAGGTTAAATTATAAATTTGGTGTCTGAACTTTTCGAAATATTCTTTTTTGGTGTCTCAATGAAAAACTTTTGCAATCAAGTGTCTGAACCCATTAAAAATTTTCAATCAAGTATCGCCCGCTGACGTGGCTTATCGGAATTACATCTAAACAATGTGGCACCCACCCAGGTTTTAAAAACATGTTGATTAGGATCCAGGTAGACAAGCACATTGGATTACTGACTTTTACAAACAAGAAATTGAAGACTCACTCCAAAGAAAGGAAATCGAACACAGATAGAAGAAAGGAAAATTTGCTTCTCTCTCAGTGAACAAACAAAGTAAACTTCAAAATCATTACTCTGAAAGGGATAATACCTTGTGAAAGAATGATCGCATTATTAAAGATCAAAGATTTCAAGTTCTATAATACAAGTCGGATCCCAGACTCATGAGTAACGATTGATTATGTTTTTCTTTTGCATTTTTTGTCTATTTTACTTGATTCAAAGCATGATAGAGTCCTTCTAGGTTGTGGATTTTCATTGCTTGGTATCTAGCATGCATAAAAAATGAGATTTTTGGTTGGGTTGCAATTTGTTTGGTTTTGGGTATTATTGTTTTTCTTTGAAATCGGATGGAAGATAGAAAGATTTGATTTTTTTTTCTCTTTGATTTGTGATTGTTTGCTTCTATTATGCATGAATAATAGAAACCCCTTTGGATTTGTTTGGATTACAGTGTTTTATTACTGAGATTTGGACTTAGGGAAAAGAAAGTTGAGTGCATGTGGACATGTGATTTTTTATTGGTTTTTTTGTGCTTTTTCTTTGCTTTTTGACTTTCAAATACTTCCAAAAATTATACAATATTAGGTAATGCAACTTGATTTTGTTTTTTATTGTAAGATGGCAATGTCTGTAATTCATAAGTATTATGGTGGTATTTTCATGAATGATGAGAAAGGTATCCTTAAGGAATATGTGGGTGGGGATTCCATGAAAGTGGAGGTTGATATTAGTAAATTCTCAATCAAAAGCTTTGTTGACAATATCTAGAAAAGGATGGGAATCAAAACACTCATTCAAATGCATTTTAAAACAGTTGGGGCCAACTTTAGTGGAGGGTTTAGGCTGGGTCCATTGCAGATATGCTTGAGTTGATAAAGAAAGGGAAAAGAATAGAGGAGTATACTGAGCACTGAATATATAGGGATAGAATGGGAAATTCAAGTGATATTATCTATTCTCATATTTTTAACGTAATAAAAGGGCCTGAGAATCATTGTGTAGACAATGAAGGAGGTGTGGAAGGTGGGGTTAACTTAGAGAGAGATGAGGTTGGGGCCCATGTTAGTGAAGAGGGTAATGAACCATTAAATAAGGTAGGAGAGGGAGGTAATGCAAGATCAGATCTTCAATTTGGGAGGATTAACTTAGAGAGAGAAGGTGTTGGTTTAGATTTGCATGGTAATGAGGATACTTCTATAGATGTAAATATTGGGGTTGGGGAAATACATGCAGAGGCAGAAGAAGATAATGTCAATGAAGATAATCCATAGGATGATGTTAAGGAAGGTAATGCACAAGATGATGAGGATGAGTTGGTTGACTGTGAATGGATGTCAGGAGATGATGAAGAGTTACAACAAGTAAGAGAGGCTGTGAGAAAATTTAGAGAGAAAAAGAAGAAGGCTAATAGGTCTGAGGCAACACCTAATCCATCAGTTGCTAGTGTCCAAATAAATGAAGAGAAAAATGCAAATGAAGAAGATGAATGCTTAACAGACTATGCGAATTCTGATGGTTATGTGAGTCTAGAAAGCAGTGATGGGGATAAGAGTGAAGAAGAGAATGCAGTCGGAAGAAAAGGTAAATATAAAGCCTTTGATTCCATAGTGGAGAAGGTACAATTTTCTCTAGGAATGACTTTCAAGAATAGGGCAGAATTTAAGGAAGCAGTGAGCATATTTGCAATACAACAAAGGAGAGAGGTGAAGTTTATGAGAAATACTACAACACAGTTTAGAGCAAAATGTGTTAAGAAAGAGTGTCCTTGGTTAATATATGCATCAATGGAAGAAGCAAGGAATGATTTGGTTTTTAAAACACTGAGAAATGAGCATGCTTACTCCATCTCTTTCAAAAACAGGAGGTGTACTACCAAATGGATGGCAAAATATATCCTCACCAAGATCAATGCATGTGAAACAATGACTTTACTTGATTTGAAGAAACAAGTGAAGACTGATGTGGGTGTTGAAGTGACTATTACAAAGCTGAGAAGAGCTGGAATGATTTATATAGCAAGGTTAAATGGAGATTATAAGGGGGAATATGCAAAACTGTGGGACTATTTGGGTGGAGTTGATAGATCAAATCCTGGGAGTAGTACATATTTAGTTGTGCAAAGTCCAATCTCAAATGGACTATTAGTCTTTGATAGGATGTATATATGTTTGGAAAATTTGAAGAAAGGATTCTTGGAAGGTTGTAGAAGAGTGGTTGGGCTAGATGGGTGTTTTCTCAAAGGGCCAATTAAAGGTGAGATATTAACAGCAATGGGAAGGGATGGTAATAACTAGATGTACCCTATTGCATGGGCAATGGTGAATGTTGAGTGCAAGTCAACTTGGCACTGGTTCATAAATCGTCTAAAGAGGGACTTGGAAATAAGTGATGGTAAAGGTTGGACTTTCATTTTTGATCGACAAAGGGTGAGCTCATTTACATTTATTTTTCCTTTAACTCTCACTTATTTGGATTGAATTATGGTATATGCTAATGAATGAAACTTTCTATTTTTTTCTTATTGTTTGTAGGGATTGTTGAATGCTATTTATGAGAAACTTCCTTTATATGAGCAAAGGTGTTATGCTAGACACCTTGATGCAAATTGGAGGAAGAAACATAGAGGCAGTGAGCTCCACCAGCAGTTTTGGGCATGTTTCAAAGCATATAACAGGCTTGACTTTGAAGCTAATATGAATGAGTTGAAAAAGATGTCCAAGTCAGGATTTAAAGATATTCTCCTTACTCACCCCAGCCACTGGTGCAAGGCTTACTTCAAAACTAAGGTAAAATATGATATTGTTGATAACAATTTAAGTGAAGCTTTCAATAGTAGAATTATTGAGGCTAGGACTATGAATGTAATCTCAATGTTAGAAGATATTAGAAGGATGGTGATAACTAGATTGCACAAAAATAGAGACCAAACAATAAAATGGATAGGTGACTATGGAACTAGAATTAGAAGGAAATTTCACATTCAACTAGAAGTTAGTAGGTTTTGTCACATGATTTGGAATGGGGCTGATGGGGGGTGAAGTGTTGCATTAAGGAGATACCTATGTTGTTGACTTGAAAAACCACACTTGCCCTTGTAGAATTTGGGAGTTGTCTGGTATACAATGTTATCATGCTATATGTGCAATCAATGACTTAGGATATAATCCCTATGACTACATTTCTAATTGGTTTAAGAAATCAAAGTATTTAGAGGCATATACACATATGCTTAATCCTATGAACAACAACGAATTTTGGAAAAAAATCAAGGAAGGAAGGACCACTACCACCTAAAAATGATAGAAAACTAAGGAGACCAAAGAAAAGTAGATTAAGGGAGGAGGGTGAACCAAGAAGTGGGAATACCAAGTTGTCTAGGAGGAGCATCATCATGACATGTCAAGCTTGCTTTCAAAAGGGGCATAATGGGAAAACCTATAAGTACATAGAAAGAGGTGATAATGCATAATAAACTGGAAGTGAGAGAATGGTATTCATCCCTACCCCAACTGTGAATGTACAAGCAGAAATGCCAGCTGATAGAATGGCTGACCAATCTAATGTCAATGCAACAACACAAAATCAGAGGCCCGCAAAGAATTAGGTTGTAATGTATCAAATGTTGTTGTGGGTAATTTTTCATTTTTTTTCCATTAATGTATTAATTGTGATGTATATTAACTTTTGATTGTTAGGTGAGGAGAAGAAGAGGAGACAATAACCATTCAATTCCAACCCAGCAGCCTCAAACCTAGAAAACACAAAGCACCCAGCCAATAAATGTCCAACAACCTGAATTGAGAGGATGAAACCACCAAAGAACTACCCAGTAGCCTAAATTAGTTGAAGGTAACCAACCTGAAGTGAGAGGAGGAATCTAGCTTGAAGTACCAAAGAAGAGCTATAAATTCAATGAGATAAAGTACTTTAAATTAAGGAAAACATCAAGTGTCAAAAAGTCACTAGGTTTAGTGCATACACTGGTGGAGGAGGCAATGTGACTATCAATGTGAGTTGCTTAGAAATTGATATTATTTTTTTGTGTTTGTTTATAATGATCAGTTGCTTATTGTTGTGTGAATTGTCTTTTTTTTCCATAAAACAGCCTAGAACTTCAAGTGAAAGACACATAACTAGAAAGATAAGGGAGATGAATCCTCCTGAACCAGGTTTCATGTCTATGAAGATTGAAGGCTTTAAGAAATGTGGTAACCACTACATCACTGGAAACTAGTTACAGGTATTTACATCAATAAACTATGCTAAGTATAATATTTATATAACTAAAAGGATTATTTGTTTGTGATAGTTGACTGTGATATCAATTTTAGAATATGATATTTGAGGGACTTGGAATGTGGCATTTGATTGAGCAATCTATGGTGGTATTTGTGGTATATTGATGAGGTGGTATTTGTGGTATATTGATGAGATGTTTCACTGACTGTAACCTTAGGCAAAAGCACAAAAGAGGAGGCTTGGTGTTGGTGCAAGCTCAAAGCCAATTGGGGTCACGACAAGAAGTAAGGGAAGAGGCAATGTGAGGATTGCTAGAGAATAAGAAGTTACTGATGCTGGTCTAGGAACTCAAGAATCAATAGCAAGACAACTAAATTAGGAATATAGTGAAGGACTTGTCATTGGGAAATGATGATTTTAGTGATATTTTATTAAGTAGATACTATGGAATTATTTTAGCATTTTGTTAAGCAATTGCATATTGTTGTTCTTTTTGTCAATATGGCACTGTAATGCTCATAATATTGAAACTGATATTACAATATTTAGGTACAATGATGTACAAACAATGTTCTTTTTAGATCAATTTAATTACCAAAAATGACGTACATTTTTAGTCAAGATATTATGTTAATGGAAGTATTTATATAATTTAGCTTTATAAAATTGGATTAATATTACATGTGATTTGCTGTGAGTTGAATGAATGACAATCTTATATTGATGTTAACCTTCCTTTAACTTTATGGTAAGATAACGCAATTGTAATTCATACATAATGAGTATCATATTGCCAAAAGCATCATCACATTAAGAAAATAGAAACAAATAAAAATTAGCTGGATTTTCATTCAGGCATTTCTTCAAACAGCTGCCATGCATGGCTACAAACCCAATATTCCATTTCAATTCTTACAGTACCCAACATAGAAAACAAACACTAAACACTATAGCAAATCCTAAAGACTAATGAAAATACAGAAATTTCAACCAAAGTTAACATTAAGCAAAACAATTCTATTTGAAAAAGATTAGAATGATAGATATAATGAACCAAACCCACAACAACTTCTCTCTTCCCTCTCACCTCTTCAATTGTGCCTCTAAGGTGTTAATTTTTCTTAGCAATCTAGGAATTATTTGCTTTGACCTATATTGCAAATGACTAGGTCCACCCATTCAAGGAACTCACAACCAGTACTCTGTCTCACCTGCAAAACATGCCTCCTCAATCTCATATTTCATATGCAAATGAAATTTCACGACACAAGAAATTAAAAAAACTTACAGCTCTTGTCTCACAGGACATGAATCTCCTTCCTGGATTCAAATCGGTCCATGAAGTTCGGATAATACATGGTTTCCCACATCTGCAAACTCCAGTCTCCATCTCCGACAACAATAGCTTCTATTCTTGGTAAGCTATATTGAAGAAGAAAGAGAGAAGACAATGTATAAACCTAAAGGAAATCAAAATGAAAGGGCTATATTTGTAAAATTCAGGTTTATGTCCACTAAGTTTGCCATGTCATACACTGACACGTCAGCAATTTTAAAACATGTCAGCAATCTGTCTAATGTGGACTCATACCACACTGCTTCGATGTAATTCTAGCAAGTCACGTCAACAAGCGACACTTGATTAAAAATTTTTAATAGGTTTGGACACTTGATTGCAAACATTTTCTATTAAGACACCAAAATAGAATATTTCAACAAGTTCAGATACCAAATTTATAATTAACCCAAATTTAGCTCATAGCTTACCAGATCCCAAATGCTTCACATAAGCATGTTGGCCCACATCTTATATGGAATCTTATCAACAGATTTGGATGGAACTCTAATTAGAAGGTGTATCACATTATTAAGGTATATCATCAAAAGAATGAAGATAATTATGCAAAACTCATTATGGATCATACTATATCTAATAAGGTATGATTACATTTTCTACTAGATAATCTTGAAATGCTTAATTTAAGTATTTTTCACCTCGATCGGATCAAAGTATTTTAATACTTTTAGTTAGTTTCTCAATTTCATTATTGAATTCCTTGAACTTGCCAAAAAAATTCAAATTTGTGTTTCGTTATATATACACATAACCATATCTAGTATAGTCATAAATAAATGTAATGAAACATTCACATCTACCCATGGCCTGGGCAGTAATTGATCCACGTACATCTAAATTTATTAGATCCAATAATTCTTTTGACCTTTCCACTTTTTACGTAAAGAGTGTTTTAGTCATTTTACCCATTAAACATGATTCACAAGTTTCATATGATTTATAATTAAAAAAGTTCAAAGTAACCTTCTTTATACAACTTAGCGATTCTTGTTTTATTAATGTGACCAAGTCTACAATGTCGAAGATATGATAAGTTTCATTATCTATTTTAGATCACTTATCATTTATGTTGATGAGGAGTTTATCAATAGAAACATTATACAAATTATATGTATTGATTCCAGTTCCATAAAAAGTATCTTTATTATTAAAAAGAACAATTATTATTCTCAATAATAAAATTTGAATCCATTATTCTAAACTTAATATGAAACTGAAATAATGTTTCTACTACGTATTGAAATAAAATAACAATTATTTAATTATAATATTAAGACAAAATATGTTTCTACAGCTAATGCACCAATCTTTGCTCCACAAGCTACACATAGGTCCATCCTTCCTCCATTTTCTACTTTTCTTTAATTCCTTGCACGTTATTAATATGACAATAATACAAGTATCTAATACCTAAGAACTAAAAATTGAAGGATTAATTTCAATCATAAACATACCTGAAGCTGAAGCTTCTACAAGCTTCTTTACTTTCATAATCGCAAACTATTCCCTATAGTTCCTCCTCTAGTGGCCTTCTTTGCCTCAATGGTGGCAGGTACCCTTTTCTTTAATCACACCCCATTGGACTTCAGTGCCTTCTTCTTATTCTACTTCTTCTATGGCTTTTTCTTAGCCTTAGAAGACTGAACTAGAAGTATAGGATTTGTATCCTTCTTAAGGGCTCCATCAGCAGTGGTAAGCATACAAAGCAACTCAAGTAAGGAAACATCCATCCTGTTCATATTAAAATTTAAAATAAAATGTGAATAGCTGGATGGTAAGCACTATAAAACTAAGACAATACTCAGTGCATGGTCCATGGCAACGCCCAATTGGCCCAATTTTTCAATATAGCCAATCATTTTCAAAATGTGAAGACAAACTAAAGAGCCTTCTACCATCATATAGCGAAACAAGTCTTTAGAGGTCTCATAGCTCTTATACCTAGCTTGGGAGACAAACAGCTCCCTGAAATACAAGATAATGGTGTGAGAATCTATATTCTCATGTTACTTTTAAAGTTTAGAACTCATGCTCGCTAACATCACACATCGCATGCTCATTTTCATCAGTGCGATGAATGAAGTTATTTCTTTCTTCTTCAGAAGCATCATCAACGGAGATGTCAGGTTTATTCTTGTCAAGGACATATAACCTCTTTTCTTGCTTGAGAACAATTCTCAAATTGCAATACGAGTCAATAAAGTTTGATCCGGTCAGTTTATTTGCATCAAGTATGCTACGTATAGGTTATTACTCATGGTGATAATTGATCTACAAATATAGAGGTGTCAAGTATTAATTTCATGAAATATAAGATTAAATACGGTCTTTAATTTTAATTTAGGTCTCCCACTATTTTATTTAAATTAATAGTCCTTTCTATTAATTCGAAAAATTCGACATTTAGATCTCCTAGTAGGCTAAGATCCCAATTAATCCATATAATCTTGGATTTTTCCAACAAGTTATATTGAAGTAATTTAAATAGATAGCTTAACTTATCAATCACATCTTTATGTGACTCTTAGATCAGTTAAGTGACAACTCTTTGACTAGGCATATCAAATATGTTTCGCCTAACCTTTGCCCAAATATTATATGATCATGAGTTTTCTCATCAAAATCATATATATTAGTTAAGTAAAACCATTTTTTAAATTATTTAATAGCATTAAACATGTTCAATTAAAATTGTCCTTAGATTTTTCCAACAAACCAAATGTAATAAAGCTCTAATTTTCATGCTATAACAATGGGCGGTAATCAATTATATTCTTAGTATGTATTTAAAATTTTAATAAAAGACTTATTACTTAAATTTTAATCACAGGTTTCATACTTTGGTATAATCATCATATCATACATCATACATACATAACATACACTTTTAGCATGTCATTCTAATAACGTTATTATAGAAATTTCTAAAACTAATTTCCATGGGCCAAGATGGTCAAAAATCTTAAATAGCAGCTTCTTACATCTTCATAAGGCCAATGGCAGCTCCTTGACTCAGATTCTTCAAATCTCTATGTAATTTCTTCAACTTTCCTTTTCTTCTTGGGTTATAAAATAATATTCTATTTACATATTCTAATTATCTAACTATTACATAATTAAATATAAAAAATAAAAAATTTTACAGTCCAAAATAAAAAAGAATCGGGACGCAAGATCCAGTTTAAAATTACATAAAATCATTCAACCATATATAATAAAATCAATCACATAGGTCTTTCTAATGTCCATAATCGTCCATCATACATAATAATCATATTAAATGCATTTAAAAATTATCTAATATTAATATATATTAATTATTGGTATCATATGCTGAAAATAAAATTTTACAATTAAAACTTTATTTTTGATATTTTTAAAAATCAATTTATGAATAAAAAAATTGTATTCATGTATCAAACCTTATTAAAACTAATTTTAGAATATATAAATTTATTTTATAAACCAAGTTTACTAATTCTAATTATATTAGAATTAATAAACGATTAAACAATTTAGTACATTTTCTAATCCAATTAGAAATAAATTTACAAAATAATTTTATTAAAAATTAAACTGTTTTAATTTTTTTTCTAACAAAATTAGAAAATAATCTATAATATATTTTGCTTTGCTAAAATTAATTTTAATATCCTGATAATTTAATTAATTACAAATTAATTAAAATACTCAATTAAAATTAATTTCAGGACTTAATTGAACAAAGCAAACTGTTTTGGACCCAATTGAAAAGCATAAAAACAAGGAGAGACCAAACCTTACCTTTCCCATCTTCTTCTCCAAATGCCAGAAATGTTTTCGTTTGAAACCTAGCGCCGCTGACATCAAAAACTGTTCTCAGCCAGTGACGGTGCCCGCTCGGCGAAGGGATGGTCTAGCGGTGGTCGCTCCACCATGGATCGTCCATCTTCAGCCTTGAGCGGTGCTATCGTCGCCGGAAAATCCTTTTAATTTAAAATCGAAACTCAGATTGCACAAATCCAGTATATGAATACTTTTTCCAATTCTCTTTTTCCCAAAACTCTTTTTCCAGAACTCTTTTTCCAATTCAATTTAAATACTTTTTTTATTTTATTAAATCAAATTTAAAAAAGACCAGATTTAATCTTGTCAAAATATCAAATCTCACTATATGAATTAATATCAATAATTAACATATTAATTTTACACCTTAGACATTTAAACGATAGCTTTAATATTATCATCGGATTTCTTTTTTTTTTTTTAGGATGCACTACTGTTAGGTTTCAATATCAATAATACGCAACTAAAAGAAATTAGAGTGTATGATAGTGCTAGCTATTTTACCCTTTATATTTAATTTTGTGATTATGAGCAACAACTCTAGTCTTTACACTATCTTTTAAACTTTAGAACCCGTTTGTAACAAATAAATTCTATAAAATTTTGTGGAATTCATTTGAAAATCTAAAATTTTGTATTTAGAATGAAAAAAAATATGAATTTGAATTCTATGAATTGAATTTCATAGAATTGGATTAACTTAGTTCAAATCCTATAAAATTATTGAAATTTGCAAATGAATTCCACATATTAACTCACTAATATTTATATTGATTAAACTATCCCTTTACCTTAAATATTATTGATTAACCTGTCCTTATTTATTTTTTTCAATATATTTTAATCTATTAATAAAAATAAAATTTAAACATTTGCAAGTACATAAAATTTTAAATTTTAAAATTTAATCAATTAATTATGGTAAAATATAAGTGATTTATTTATATTTGTATTTTTATTAAATCATTATGTCAAGGTTATTTTAGAAAATAAAGATAAATAAATTTTCATCTAAGAATTGTTCCAAACATAATTTTGTGAAATTCAATTGAATTCCTTATTTTAAACTATAGCATACCAAACATGACAAATTTATTTATAAATGAATTCTACAATCATAGTTCATTTGTTCCAAACGATACCTTATATATAAAAAAATTAAGTCATAAATAAATTAAACCAATGTATATATATATATTTATTTATTTATTTAAATAATTTAAATAAATAAATCATAATATATATAGCAACAGCATTTTCAATTTAATCAATTATATTCATTTATTTAACTATTTAAATAAATAAATTATAATTAAAGTATTATGTTTATTTAATCTAAAATTTATGTTAATAAATTTTAACATAAATCAATTAAGTTAATACTTAATAATTTAGGTAAAATTATAATTAAATATAAATTATAATTTTATATTTAATATTTCAAAACTTATTTATAATCAAATCATACTGTATTCGATTTCTTATTTTCGTTTTCTTATATTTATTCCTATATGTGTGACCTTCTAAGTTCCAAACATGTTGGTAACAAATATAAATTTAATTAATTAATTAATATTTAAAGGTCAAATACATTGTTTAGCAACATATCAATACTACTCAAATATTTTTAAAAAGTTAGAGTGGTTTGATTTAATCTTTCAGTACATAATTTATCAATGTAATTAATGTCTCTTCATAATTAATGTTCTGATTTAGTAATTAGGCATGGAATGTATCTGTTTTATTATATCATATTAGTTCTTTTAATTTTTGTTATGGATCATTTGAATGAAATTCTAAATCTAATTTGCTGATTTTATTTTATCTTGCACAAAGATCTCTTAATCAATACTAATAAGAACAATTAGAATATTTTTTATAATTTAGCTAGATTGATGAATCATTTTTTAATTACACAAATATCTCCATACGGTTATTAATTTATGTAAGGTGATTTACTAAAATTAATTTAGTAAATTTTTACTCTTTTCAACAATGTCAAGAGGGGTAATTAATTACATTTGCACTTCTATATATTGCAATATACTCATCATTCATAGGACATATAATTAAATTAACAAGAAAACAAAGTATAGCCACAACTATCACAAGGAACTACAAGTAACCAATTCTAGATAATAACCTAAGATTTCTAATGTAAGATCACTTATGTAATTTAGATCACTAACCTAAAGCATGTACTTCATAATTATACATTAGCCAACTTTGTACTTTTTCATAATATTTTAATATGGTGATGTGGAAGAATTCCCTCCACTAATCATATTCCATCCATTTATATTACTGAATTTTTATTTTTATGAATGAAAGTAATCAAATCTAAATGAAAGCTTCACTCCTAAAATCAGCGAGTAGCTTTTATCTTTGAAGAGGAAGAATTAGTCGACAAATGTTACAATTTTATATATATATATATATAAGCTAATTATGAAAAAACCCTAATCCTATTTTTTGTCACCCATGGTGAAATAAAATGGTGAGTACAATCTAATTAATTATATGCATGTAACTCTTTAATGTGTACACGAGTTTAGATAGATCTATCCTAGGGAGGGTTGTTAGTCTGGGTTTAGATGCTTGAAAATACTGAGTTTTTATAAAAAAAAAAATATTTAAATAGTTTTAAATTAGTAAATTAAATTCAGTTTTTGGTAAGATAGAATTATACAGCAAAATTTTTACTTTTCATAAATTATGAAAAACTATTCTTCTTAATTATAGAAAATGATGTAATGGTTCTTTGACTCCCATCTCATTATTTGTAATTAATCGAACAATATGAAATACATATATGTCCATTAGACGAAATGGAATGCATCATCAAGTGAGGAATTGATTGAACTGTCCCAAAAATTATTTTCGATGTGAAATTGGCTTTGAATAATTTATATTTTAATTTGTTTAGAACTAAATAATTTAAAATGAAATGATTTTCCAAACCCCTAATTATAACTATGATTAAAGTACGGTAATTGAAGGGGGGCCATAGAAACCGTTGCCGTTGTATCAATTAGGCGAGAAGATTCCGTTTATCAGGTGAGTATACAATCTATCTATCCTTTTTTCAAACGAATCGCTTTCTCAAAAACAGAAGTGAAAAGTAATAAAATAGTCTTTTTTCTCTTTCCTTTATCTTTTCTGCAAAGCGGTTCTGAATTTTGATTCGTGATTAAACTTAGAGTTTCTTCCATCTTTGACTAATTGCTGAATTAATTCGTCGTATAAAAGTCTAGTTTAATAGCGGAGGTCTGATTGGTAAAAACACTAGATAAGAGAAGACTGAAAGCGATAGATCACTGGACATCAAGTAAAGTCTTTGGATTCATTACTATTGATTTGATTGGGTTTATCATAAGTCTTTTCGTGGATCACCGTAATACACGTACATAAAATGATAAAATATGAGGGATAGATTATGTTGTAGTATCATTTCTTTAGTTAATGTAGATTTCAAGCCAGTCTTTTTGCGATGATGAATGCTTTTGATATCCAAAACATGGGGCCTTGATGATAAAGGAAAGATTATACTGTAGGCTTTTCTGCAAAGCGGTTCTGAATTGTGATGATGTATGCTTTTGATATCCTAAACATGAGGGATAGCTTTTTATTCATGAATAAAATATTCAGGAGGGAAAGGGATCTAGAGAGTAGTTATTAATTAGATGATCTCTTGAACTCCATTTTAGACGAAGAGAAAAAAGAAATACATCGCGGCTTTATATTGTTTTATGGAGATGTCTATGAGCATAGACTTGCTATCATGTCCTCTATTCAACAACTGGAACTCAACATTTAACTATTGAATTGCATGCAATAGATGAAAATTTTATTTGTTAATTATGACCATCCTCTCATTTTTTCTATTTATTATTTAGAATACTGCACTAACCGTTTCGTTTCCTTGTACGAAGATTTTCTGTAACGAACACAAGGGACCCTTCTTTGTCAAAGCCGCTGAGAAGAGGGAAGAAAAAGCTGAGCGTATCATTTGTGTTCAAGTGTGTATTATATATATATATATATTGAATAGAGTTGCTTCGGATGATTGTATAAATTGTAAAGGCATACACTTTGATATGAGTTTACCAGGAATTGCCAACCATAGCAATAGAAATTACCCTTTTACGAATTGCTTGTGCTTGGCGGAATCCATAATGTTTTAAAATAACTGAATGAACAAAAATTGGAAACATTTTCTAAACACACAAAAAGCTCTCATGTGAAACTTGCATACTCTTTCCAACTAAGAACAAAGGACCCATTAAATAATATTTCCATCCAATATGGATACAATCCACTTCATGATCAGCATGCTGAACTATTTTAGACCAACAGCAGCCAAATTACTACCCAAATCCTATCGAAAAATTAAAAAAAAAAATTAGCATCGCCAGAGGTGAGAAAGAGGTCTCCCGTTTTTACATGCACGAACATGTTCCAAAACAATCTCTTGGAGCTGTTTTTGAACCTCATCTATGGGTTGACAGGCATCTATTATCTGCATCAAAATGACAGCTATATTTAGCACTTGGAAGGATCCCTCGATAACCAGCACGGTCCAAATGGACGATGGGCAAACAAAACAAATAACAGCAGAAAAAGATCAATTGGGATACAGAATTAATAAATGGAAACTGAGGGCAGGTTGATAACCACTACAACATCCATGCATGCATGACTTGGGAATTTCAACGCAGATTCTCTGGAGTGAAAATATGGTAGATCGAATAGAAATTTACCTTCCAGGAGGAATCATGGAGGGTCTGATAGCATTGTGCTACTTTTCTCTGAAATTCGAGTTTCTCATATCTTTCACCTCCATAGCCTCCTCTTTCTGCAGCTTTCTAATGATGCCGACATAACATCACAGTTAATAGAATTAAACAAGAAAATTAATTCAACCAGTGGATGTGCCTAGATGCAGGAACTCAGCAATTATTTGAGAAGCAAAATGCTCAACTCACATGCAAGCCCATGCTAACAATTCAAATATGCATGACTGTACATGTGTGTGAGTATTTGTGTTCCAAGGATAAAGTTGATTGCTACAATCTCCAATGAATTAAATATTAGTTGCCCTACAAGACTGATTAAACCCAATTATATATAGAGATAGTTGCATCAAGTTATTACTATGGTTAAAGGACCATTGTTATTTTTTTTTTTTTTATGAAAATAATTAGAAACAGTGGATATCAGGATCAAGTTAATTGATATCAGACATGCCAGCACAAAGGGCACATTTTTAAGGAGGCAGTCTTGTTTCCTGTTCTTACAACACCTGTAGAATCCTTGGGTTACCATGTCAAATGATGGTAATGACTAATGGGATGAAAACGAAATTGAGAGAAGGTTGGCTTCTTACTATAGTCCACATCTACAGAACATGACGATGGTCTATATATTTTGCTTAACTGATCTCAGACCATATAAAGAGCTCACCTCAGGCGGTATGTCAAGGTACAGTACAAGATCAGGAGCCAGCAACCCAATCTCAGGAGCCTGCAAGAGAATATCTCATTCACTGCCAGACAAAGGACATAAACATCATTTTCCAAAGACAACAACAACAAAGCTTTAGTCCCAAACTAGTTGGAGGCGGCTATATGAATTCTTTGTTTCCAATATTCATTCCAATCAAATTAATAGCGATGCATAGTAAAGTATGAGCTGGAAAAAGTTTCTAAATACTTTTCATGTAAAAAATTTTCCGATATACTCCATCAAAATTGTAATCCCACTTTCCTTTCTGGGTGTCCCAAAATAATAGTCCATTTACGATTCTAGAAATATTTTTCTTTTCACTTTCCTACAATACCCTTATATAATAACTCGTGTAAATAATTAATATTAGTTGAATTTACTAGATAATAGAAAAAAAATCTTAAGATAATTAATTTTGAGATCTTGGTAAACTAACAACTCATCGTATTTTAAAAGTTTCAAGGAATTATTAATATACAATGTTTAGAACTTTAAGGATATACATGGAAAAATAAGAAAAAAAATTATAGTTAAACTAATTTAACTAACTTAAACTGTGTGCAAAACATTTAGGACTGTAATTTTGGGATGGACAGAGTATTAAAAATAACTAGAGTAAAGCATAAGATAGGCAGCAACAACTAACTAGGTAAGCTATATGAATCATTTTCCAAAGACATTATGGTAAATCAGCATTAACTTCAAACCATTTTCATGCTTGTGTTTACCTTACACCACTCATAATCAAGACCTTTGGCAGATGAGAAAGCAACTCCAGAATAAGAGTACCGATCAACAATGAGAGACATTCCACTTTTCAGCTTAGTTTCCATCAATGAGCTGCAAAATCATCCACATTTCAAAACTATAAATATTTGAACATTCATTTAGGTAAAAGGGATTCGGTGATATTTGGTAACACCAATAGACATTTAAAATTAAAATTCTCAGCACTAGTTACTTTTAAACTGTATGACAATATTTATCTGCATGTAACTTAAAAGTCTCAAAATAAAATTCACTCAAAATGACACGACAAAATTTTTAACTTCAAAATTTTCACTGAACACAATCAGTCAACAGGCTTTTAAATAATTTTGCAATTTAAAAATTTTATTACTTCAATTATTTAATGCTTATAAATTCAGGTCTTAAATTTCAATTTTACCAAACACCATCTTAGTCATGAACATACATAAAGCGAATTACATTTGACAAAATCCATCAATTCATTCTATAATCATTTACAATCTCCTAATGAAAGTATCAACTTGCTTGAAAATTTAATTGTATTTACTAAATATCACTTCACAGCATAATATTAGTTCGACGCTTTTGGTAAGCCAAACAAAGGACTCACTCAGCCCTTAAGAAAATAACCAATCACTATACATCAGAATGTACATACAGTCATTAAACTTTTAAATTGTCTTGATGAATCTAGAACACAGCTTAATGAGACACTGGAAAGTCTAAGTAGTGGCACCATGACATCGAACTTCTAATAAGGCACCTTATTTCCAGTTTGTATTATGTTAGATTCAACGGGTGCAAGTAAAGGAGACTCACAAACTTTCATCAGTGCTTTTGAAGAGAAAATGAAAATACAAGTTTTGAAATCAATACCCTTTAACTTCAAGAAACAATTTGAAAGGAAAGTTTTCATACTCATAAAGAAATTTTTTCTTGCACTCTTTCAAACCCCAACTCCACAAATGAGCATATGTTTACATGAATGCCACCAAAAATTGATTTGCCACGATACCAATTACAAAATGAAGATATCCTACATGAAACATGGAAAACACATCCTTGACCTTTTCAAAACACATGCATCTCATTTGCCTTAGTTCGAAAAAAAAAAAGGAACGAAAAAGCTAGAGATTAGAGCAGTTAAGGGTGACAGGTGAAAAAGATAAAATTTTCCAAGAAGCTAAAACCCTAATTTATAAAATGCTAAACCCATGAAGAATATGTCCATAAGACTTTGTCTACACTTTCAGTATGCATAATATCTATATCAAATATACATGGACAAGGACAACAATTCTAAAGTGTCTGCAATAATGTTTTTCAAGGAGCACTCATGCAGTAAAAATAAACTTCATAATCTAATGTACAACTCAGGAAAAAATGTACAACAGAACTATATGTCATCCTAAATCAGAGGTGGATTTCTTCTCTGAGCACGTGCCACCAAAGTATCCCTTTATTCTTGTTACAAAATAAATTAAAACAAGAGACAAGCTGATATTAAAATAATAACAACATGGATAACTAAATACCTAGCTTATTAATATAAGCAACTGAACGAAATTTTCATCACCACCTCATATTAGAAAACAAAGACAAGTAAAAGCTGAAGGTTTTACAGCCATTTAATTCACCATAGCAAAAGACCGTACCTCTTTTCCCACCGATTTGCACTATATAATAGATGAATTGTGTGATCATCCAACTGGGATTGATTTGAAAGATAAGCAGATATCATCTGTCCAATGCTAGTATTTCTATCAGGAAACCGCCATAATTCAGTTGGATACCCAAGACCCTCCAAGTAAGAGACCATTGCACTAGATTGAGAAGTCTTTCCACTGCGATCCAAGCCTTCTAGAACTATGAAGGAACCTCTTGACCCACAGTTCTCAAACCTTAGGTTAGCATTACTAGTATTGTTATTTTCCATTCTGACAAACCTAAAGGAACTCTTCCAGGGGTAATTCAAGCAAGAATTCAGTGACCTTGCAGCTAAAGTACCAAAATTTCTACAATTTAACAAAGAAACGTATATTAGTCAAGAAACTATGTCACTATTTTTCAGTTTTTCTTTTGTGATTGTGTTTAGAGTTTAGACCAAATAATTCAATTCTAAAAATTGCAGGAAAGGAAAAAAAAATGAAAAATTTAAGTGACACTGGAAGAGAGAATTTACTTACAAGGCCTTAGAAAATGTGAAGGAGCAAAACATGTCATGTCCCTCATAAATTTATAGCCTGCAGCCAGCAAAGCATGTAAAAAATGAGTTTTAGATTCCAAATCACTCAAAAACTAGGATAAGATTTTTTGAATTGTAAATTAGGGGCTAAAACAAACTGAACTACTGAGTAAAAGTAGACAAGTTGGTGCCGCAAAGCTGTGAAGGTAGTGATTTTTAATTGGAAGGGAATGGCTTGTGATTGTAATGACAGTACTTGACCATTATCAGAAGTCTGCTGAGTGCTTTATTAGGGTTGCAGAGGAATCGAGGGAGGAGGGAAAAAAGTGAGGAAGAGCAAAGTGCTTAGCATCTTTCACACAAATGTCATAGCTAGGGATGGCATCGGGGAGGGTACCCGCCAAAAATAAACTACCCGACCCCATATCTGTAACCATTTTAAGTACCAGAATCCGTTAAGAAATAAACCAATAATACCCAGAATCGTCCCAAATCCATTTAGAATTACCCGCATACTACCCAAACCCGTTTAATCACAAGTTTATTCAATCCAGAAAACCCAAACCTGCATGGAACCCAAATCCGAAGCTGAAGTGCAATAAAAAACATATAAAAAATGCATTAAAATTCAACTTCAAAATAATAAAACAACTTAACATGTCATATTCTAAAACAACAGTACATAGTAATATTAAAATAGAACAAAAGAATTGAAATTCAACCTAACTAATTAATTCAAACCAATATCTCAATTAAACAATCAAACATCTATTAAAATTCAATAAGAATAATAGCAATAGCAAACTAAAAATCAATTAAAATATAATATAATAATACTAAACTATAACAATTTATGATACAATGAGAACTAAATCCATGTAGAACATAATAAAAAGTATCTCAATAAAAAAAATTACTGAATTAAAAAGTACATTAAATAGAACAAAATTACAATAAAAACACAAGAAATTTTACATAAACATAATTCTTGAACTCCACTTTTTCAAAAACCAAGATTGCAAGGATTAACAACCAACATCATCTTCTTCCGCACAACAACCATACATTCAACTCTGCGCATGAACAAGAATCTGAAAAATAAATAAGAACAAGAACTCCACTATCCAAGTGAGAAAAAATTTCAGCCCTATATAAAATAAAAAAAATACTAATCCCATATATATATATATATATATATATATATATAACTTTAGCAGCAGAAAACCAAACTTTATTAACAAACATTTCTCAGTATATGACAATTATATGCAAATAATTTCATTCTCAGTATCTCTACGCAACCTTAATCATTATTAACAAATCAAACTTTGAATTAACAAACCAAACATGTCAGATTTCACTTGTATAGCCACGAATTGGCTTATATTCACCATCCTTTTGCCTTTTGATATATATATTTTCAACAAATAAAACATGCACAAAACCCAAAAACGAAAAAACAAAACAGTACACATATATCTCTCGGCTGAACCAACAAATTAATTCAACAATATCTTCAACAATGCCTCCTCTTTTTCTGTTTATATGTAATTTTATATAAAAAGAAAAAGGAAAAGGAAAAAGGACGAAGCAAAACAAAGAAAAAAAAACTCAGAACAAAATAAAAATAATCAAGAACGAACCTGGCTCTTGTACGCTTGAAGCGCACGACTGCTGCGGAACCGACGGTCAAGAACGATAGCGACGGGAGATATAAAGAAAGACTGTGGCTGTAGGAGAGAACCAGACCGGCGGAGGTAGAGGGAGGGAGAGGAGAAACGCAGACTTTGAGTTGGAGAGATTTCAGATATCTTTGCTTGTATTGCCGAAATGCAACCCCAGCCAAAACGACGTAGTTTTATTTGTGGCTACCTCTAGCATTAAAACTACGTCGTTTTTGATGTTAAAATAGTTATTTTTGTTATTATTATTAAAGTTATTATTTCTTTTCAAGGTCTTGTTAAAGTTATTTTTATTATTATTATTATTATTATTATTAAAAGACTATAATTATTTTTCAATATTGAAGCTCTTATTAGTGATGTTCATATTTCTTCTTAATGGAATTCACTTTTTTTTCTTTAAAAAAATATTATTGTAAGTGTAAATAACAAAATATTATATAAAATATTAAGTTCAATATTTTTTATAAGAGAATATATTTAATAGGTTGTAATTAATTACGGTTCTTGTAATCGTTAATCTATATACATTAGACTTCTAAGTATAAGTATATTAATATATATGATGATACTAATAAAAATATAAAAGGACATTTATCTAATATTCAATTATAATTATATTTATAAGTTCATTGGTGATATTTTATATGAGTCATATACTAATTTACTAAAATCTATCAAGATTTTATATTCCATATGAGTTATATTTTAAATTAAGATCTAATTATAATTATCATTAGAAGTTTATTAGTAATGTTGGTAAGTAGCTTTAAGAATTATTAATTATAATATTATTAGCATTTTATTCAATTAATAACTTTTTATTTTTAATAAATTTCATAATCATCAAATTTTAAAAAATTCAATTAAATTACTAAGACATGACATCAACACTATATATATAATTTTATTTAATATATTTTATAATAAAAAATAGAATTCAACTTATTAAGATATTATAATTTAGTACATAATTTCATTAAAATTTTACTTATAAATAAAATTATATTACTATCCAAGAATATTATGGATTTACTGATAAATGTTGAAGGTATAAATTATTTGCGTATTTTTTATATAAAATGTTAAGTAGCTTGGTGGTAAGGTCATCTAATTAATACACAAATGTCATGGGTTCAGTACTATTGATCAACATAAAAATTTTGATTTAAATTATATGGGTATTGTGTTCGGATAGTGGGTACCTGTTTCAGACCCGGTTACTATTGGATACCCATCATCCGTTTCCATCTAAACTTGAATTCGATCCGAACTTGTCATGATGACTACGCTTGCCATATCAAGGAAGTGGATGCCCAAGTAGAACTTCTTCTCATCAAGAGGAGCAACGACAATATTTGTCTTGTCCTGCCATTACCCTATGCGGATGTCCACACTCTTCGCCACACCAGTGATGGGCTGCTCCTGAGCATTCACACCTTTCACTATACCATGCTACCATTTATAAGTTAGGCCAAGCACATCAGCAAGCTCCTTGGCCATATACACATAATTTGCCCTTGTTCCCATTACAGCTTAGATTAGCTTGCTTTGAACTTCAAACTCAACCATTAAGTGGCCTCAGTGATTCCCATCACCCTTAGATTGCATGGAGTTGAGATGGTGCATTGAACCAAGCCTCTCCTCCTCTTCCTTCTCCTCCATGTGGGAGACTAAGGCAGACAACTTACCTTTCTTAAGGCAATCCCTTGCTTGATGTGGACCGTCATAAAGGAAGCACTTTAGAGTGAATTTGCTTGCTTCGCTTTTATGCTCACTCCTATCCTCATAAGTATCCTTTTTGGGCTTAGTAGGCTTGAAGCTTGCTTCTTTGCCATGACCTCTATCTCCCTCACTCTCATGTGCCTTGGACTTGCCCTTGTCCAACCTCGAATACTGTATGAGTCCATCCTTGAATGCAAATAAGGCCTCCGTCTGGATATTCAAGAATTTCAAGTATCAACTCGGTGAACTCCTTCACATAATCTCGAATCGTGCCCTTTTGATTGAGACACCTTAACTTGGCTCTCGCCTCATGATCCACATTTTTGAGATAAAACTGTCTCTTAAGCTCTTATTTAAAGTCACCCTAAGTGTTAATGGTGTAAAGGCCCTTTAACATTTTTGCATGCCTTTGCCTCCACCACCACCAAATCAAAGCAGTGTTCACTAAGTACAAAGGTACGTGGCCCATCATCTTAGCATCTTCCATAATGCCTATGGCTTGGAAGTATTGCTCTATATGCCACAAGAAATTGTCAATCTCCTTAGCATCCCTTGACCTATAGAATGCCTTGGGTTTTAGCACATCAACCCTCAAAGGGATAGCAGCAACATTAGTACTAGAGGTGCTTTCTCCCCCTTGAGCAACAACCCTCTTAAGTAGGATCAACTCATGCTTCACTTCCCTTAGCTTGGTTATGAGGCTCTTAAGTTCATCCCTTAAGAGCTTTCTCTCTTCATGCAACATTACATTCTCATCCCTAAAGGAAGTAAGCTCACTGGAGAAGGATTCTCTAATGGACTCTCTTTACTTCATGATCTTTTTTATGGCTGAGTCGAGTGTGCCTCGTATTCCCTATAGAATTCTTCCGTCCCAAGCTCCATTTCCTCAATACGGACACCCATCTCCTTGTACTCATCCTCCCCTTCGATCAACTGAAGCTCCACCTTAGTGAGCCTAGTCTCCACATCGCCCAAATCCACTCTTGAGTTGTAAGACTTTGACCTCTCTCTCTTCTTATCACCCTGCTCCTCCACCCTTGGAGTGCCGCTTCCTTCAACTGGATGAGTGACCCCACTTTGGTTTGCCATTCCACCTAATGGCTTAAGCTGCTACGCAACTTCCCTTGAATTGAAAGGGCTTTAATACCAATTGTTATGGGCTCGGTGCTTTTCGGCTCACTTAGCTTGCATGGAGTTAAGGAGGTGCATTGAACCAAGCCTCTTCTCCTCCATATGGAAGACTAAGGTAGACAACTTAGCTTTCTTAGGGCAATCCCTTGCTCTATGTGAACCATCACAAAGAAAGCACTTTAGAGTGAATTTGCTTGCTTCGCCTTTGTGCTCATTCCTGCCCTTGTAAGTATCGTCTTTAGGCTTACTAGGCTTGAAGCTTCCTTTCTAGCAAACTTTCCCGCAAGTTAGCTAGTCAACCTTCCTGTCCTACAAAGTGAGGATGTTGGCAAACATAATGAGGCCTTTAAGCTAAAAAGAGCTAGAGATAGATTGGAACGAAAAGAATCCACTAAGCAATGAAAAAGATTACATTGCCTATGACGGTGGTACGTGTGTTAGTCCTTGCACAATTAGGCTTGCCCTATGTGATAGAAAGGCTCATGATCCTAAACCATTCCTAGTATATTCTAGATGGGGAAATCTACTGAGGGCAGCAAGGGGAATTCCAAGCACAGGATTGAGGACCAAGAAATATAGACATGTAAGCAGATTCCCATTAACAGCCTATTTGAAGAATGAAGATGAGAGAGAAAGGCATCTTGGTACAATTCAGTTATTTTGGCAGAGCAATCTGCACGGGCAAAGGCCTGGGGGCTGATTCAGCCATTATTTTTCCTTCTTGTTATTTTCTTTTTCTATTTCTTCTTCCTTGTAACCACAGCGGATAGAATTAGTCAATTATTAATACAATTTGTTTCTAGCTTCATCTCTTATGTCCTCTTCAATTCTCTTTTTTCCCTTTTCTTGATCTAAATAAATGCTCTTAACTCTAACAATTGGTCTGACCTGTTGGATCCCAACATGACAAAAATGTGAATGGAGGAAAGAATTGAAGATTTAGAGAAGAGCATTGCATCTCTAGAATCATCCATCGCCACCATCAAACTAGACCAATAATGCCAGATTTCTAACCAAAATTAGAATTTTTCTGAGTTAAAAAATCTTATCCTCAAGGGCAAAACCATACCAGATTCTAGCGGAGATTTCCATGAACAGCAATCGAATACCCAATCCCCAGGTGCCCACTCTACCACTAATATTATCGAACCCATACCTTTTACAGCCAAAAAACTTGAGATGCCTTCGTTTTCTGAAATAGACCCAGTGGTTTGGATTGCTAGAATAAAATAATATTTTAAGCTTCACAATATTTCCCCAACCCTCTAAGTATCCTTGGCTCTTATCTCCATGGAGGGACATCCTCTTCACTAGTTACGGTGGCTACGAAAAAAAACAACCACTTTGACATGGGCTCAATTAAAAGAAGAGCTGCTACAACGTTATGGTGGTGATATGGCGAATAACCCATTTGAATACCTCGAAGAAATCAAACAAATAGGAAAGTGTCGGAGTACATCGATGACTTTATCTCTGGTGCGGCGCAAATTGTAGATTTGTCAGATTCTCATCTTCTTGGTTACTTTCTAAATGGATTGCAAAGTGAAATTAGAGTTTGACTCTGATCATATGATGTCGTCGACTTTTATAAATCCATGAAAGTGGCCCACGAGATTGAAAGAGAACTTGCCCAAATCACTCCGACCAAAGCCCTCCCTCACCCAAACTTTGGTGAGACCCACTCCACGACCCGCTATGGTCTCGATCCAAAATCCATCACACTAGCCCCATTTCGGATCCAAGCCCTAAACCAATCACCAACTCGACCCGAAACTCACTCCACAGCCCTAAATAGAGTCACAGACACAAACCCAAGCTCTCGACACCCTATATTACCAATTCCACCACCCAAAACCACAGTCGATCACAATAGAAATCGTGCCGCCCGCCACTACTCTCATAAGGAGTACTAAGAACTTCGAGTTAAGGGTCTCTGTTTTCGCTGCAAACAATCGTACACACCCCTCCATGAGTGTCCTAATAAGTCTCTTCGAGCCATCATCGGCAGAGAGGATGAACAGATCCTATAAATGGAAGATGGCCAGATCACTGAACTTGAAGGTAACATTCCCTTCCCATTGATTGATATTGATGAAGCCCATTTCTCTTATCTGGATCTTCCATTGTTTTCAGTTCGTGGGATATCGCGACCAAGAACGATGAAACTTATGGGGTCATTGTTTTCTTCCTCTGTCGTAATTATGATTGATAGTGGTGCCAGCCACAATTTCATCTCCAATGATCTGGTATCTGCACTTAAATTATCAGTGAGCTCCACTCCATTTTTTGTCCGGCTTGGTGATGGTCATCGTATGAGGTCCAATGGGGTGTGCGGCCAACTGAAGCTCAATTTGGGTTCGCTAGTTATTACTGGTGATTTTTATGCTTTTCCTTTGAGTGGCATCAATATAATTCTTGGCGTGGCATGGTTAGAGACACTCAGAGATGTCCAGGTTAACTGGCAGAAGCTTACAATGAACTTTCAATATCAGGGCAATAATATACTCCTCATTGGGGACCCTTCTCTTATAAAGAGGCCTCTCTCTTGTAAGTCTATCAACAAGGTATCTGATACCGACTTCTGTGTGTTGCTATGGACTATGTCACTGTCACGACCCAAAACCGTGGGCCGAACCGGCACTAGGACCTAAGTAAGCTTAAGGCTCCTGAGGCCTGTAGTAAGCCTAAACTATGAAAATCCATTTCTATTATCATTTGACTAAGGGAATAGTAAGCCCATATTATGACATTATTCATAAATTAATCAGAGTTAACATTTATGACCCAGCCTTAATATTAAATACTGTTCATAGCTCGGGCCCATATCTATTTAATAAAAATACATTCTCATGTAAATATTTATTTGTCATAATATGATCAAACTATTCCTATCATATAGTCTCCAAATATTCAAAAAACCACTCCACAATTTATTTATAATCACATGATAATTTCTTTTACATAATCAAATATTAATTAAACATACTAACTGCAGAACCGAATAAAAATACTCGAAATAGCTTAAGTCAAGAAATAGTTCATACTAACATTTTTAAGGTTTGAGACAATCGCTAATTCTCCGTGGAGAAGGAAGCAGAGTTTTATAAACCAACAATACTTTTATTTCCTGAAAAATGTTTATGGATGGGAGGTGAATTTCACTAAACTCAGTGAATAATAATAAATAATGCAAACCCACACATTCAAGCAGTATGCTTTCACAATGTATATAAAATGGGCATACTTCACAAGCACGTGTCATACATCAGCACCTTCAAACAAATCACATTCAGATTTGCACAACATGTGAAAATTGGTCAGTGAAACCACAAATCCACCTATTGGCCCCGGGCCAATTTTCATTATAATAATATATATATATATAACGAGGAGCCCATCCCCCATACCTGACCCACTGACCCATAGTGACACACGTCGTCCCAATTTCCACCCAGATAAAAAAGTACATTATTTCACATCGCAATTATTCACCAAATATATTCAATACAACAAATGCAACATATGAATGTAATCAAGAGCATGATTTATATATTATTGTAGAATGGGGATATTATATATAAAATGGATGATATCAATAATATAATAACAATGAAATTCTAGAAATGAATACTGATTATATAACAATGAGAATAGAAAATGAATATTGATTATTTAGAATAATACATGGAGTATGATATGCATGTATGCAAGATGGTGTGCACTATTTATTATTACTCACAGTGACCGCAGAATAATTTAGGTCTGTCCTAGGTTCTGATTTGGAGGAGCAATAGAGGAACTCGGTCGATCTAAGAAACACGTATAATGAGAAAAATACAATCAGATAAAGACTCTCTTAATTAAGAATTTAATTTAATAAATTTATCTGTTTATTTTATTATTCTGACTAAATTTCTAATATTATTTTCATAAAAATATAACTATCCACCTATTTTAATATAATCCAGCTTTCTAAGATAATTATCTTGTATACTAAATAATTATTCAAATAATAATTATAATAAACTCTATAACTATAATAAACCTTTAATTCAAAAATTCTCAATTATATATTTCTATTAATTCACTATATAACCTTACTATTTATCAGCAATTAATTTATTAACTTATTTTGTATCTAATCTAGATATCAATTCCATTTATTTCACCACAAAATATATTTATACTTCAAATTATAATTTAACATCAACAATAATAATAATTCTATCTAATTAAAATCTTCAAATATAATTCGTTAGCAATTTTACCAAATATTTATTTTCAACCCGAATTCGCTTAAACTCAGTAATCATATAAATACACTTATTTCACTAAAATTTCATTTAACACCCGAAATAAATCGTATCAACCTAATTTAATTCATAATTGATCAAATTCTCAAAATACCATTAGTAATGTAATATTTCAACTTAATATATAAAAATCCATTTTTCCACATTAATTCCTTTTATCACCCAAATAATTAGTTTTACCTTTTTAATATACTCCATTTATTTAAAATCCTTCAAATATATAACATTATTCCTTAATAAAGTAATTTTTATAATTTTGAAATCTTAACACTATCTAATTTAATTCCACAACTAATTTAATTTACTAACTCTCAAAATTAATTAAAATTCTTTAATGAATTTATTTACCAAATCCTTAATTACATAATTAATTAATTATTCAAAAATACTGAAATTAACTAATAATCCAATAATCAATAATTCACTAAAATTCTAATAATATACCTTCTAAATATAATAAAATCAACCAAAATAATAAATCAACCTCCTATAAATAATTAACCACTATAACTACTCAATTTAACTAATTAACTACCAATATCATCCCTAAAAATAATTAAATCCACCAATAATATAAAATTAACAAATAATCCATCAACCACCTAATTAATAAAACTAATAAATCAAAAGACCAAAATTAATAATTAATATCCTTAATTAATATAATTCTAAACTAAAATTAATAAATCTCAATCTATAATCAAAATCCCTAAAGTTTCATCAATCATTAATTACAAAAATATAAAATTCAACCAAATAGTTAATCAACTATCTCAATTACTCAAGCTAACCATTTAATTACCACAATTATTCTAAAAATATTAAAATTCATCCAAATAATATAAAATCAATAAATTAACCTACCAACCACACAAATACTAAAATTAATCGACCAAAATAATTAACTACTCAAATAATAAAATCATTCAACCAAATATTTTAAAATTAACTAACTAATTAATAAAAAATTTAACCAAATAAATTCTAAAAATTATAAAATTAATACCCAATAAATATCAAAGTCCGATAAATCCTTGAATCGGAGGAGGAGGAGACGGTGGCGGGCAGCAAGCTGGGCTTGCTGTGGTTGCTGCAACAGTGGCCGGCAGGAGGAGAGGAGCAGCTGAACGGGAGCCTGCTGATGGCGGCAGGAAGGACAGCAGCTGGGTCTGCTGGTTCGCGCGTCAGAGGGAGAAGGGAGGAGAAGGGGCCACGCGAGGAGGAGCTGGCCGGGTTTGAGTCGCGTGATGGAGGAGCTAAGCTTGGAGTGGCAGCGCGATGGAGGAGCTGGTGGCTGGCTATGGCGGTCCGGCAATCACAGAGAGGGAGAGAGAGAGAGAGAGAGAGAGAGAGAGAGAGAGAGAGAGAGAGAGAGAGAGAGAGAGAGAGAGAGAGAGAGAGAGAGAGAGAGCTGGAGGAGTGGCCGGCACGGGACGAGGCTGGAGGTGGCTGTGGCGTGGTGGTCGGCGCAGTGAGAGAGTGACCGGAGACAGGGAGAGAGAAAGAGAGAGTGACTTGAGAGGGAGAGCTGTGTTTTTTGCGCAAACACAAGGAAGAAGAAGCAAATAAAAAGAAAGAAAGGAAAAGAAAAAAAAGAAAGAAAGAAAAAGAAAAAGAAAAAAAAGTAAAATTATTAAAAAAACAAAACATCCAACGTTAGATTGTCGGGGAGAAAAAATAGTAATGCATAGTATTTTTCAAAAATATCCGATTGGGGTTTAATTTTAATTAATTCGGTCCAATAAAAAAAATATTGGTCTGATTTTTATTTGATTAACGGTTACTCGATTAATTTTAGGGCGAATCAAAATTATTTTTGATCCCGATAATATTACGTGGCGTAATATTATTGGCTAATAATTTACAATTTAAATTTAAATGGAAATATTTCGAAATAAAAATTTCAGGGTATTACAGCTATAATCTATAATATATATAAAAGTACGAATGGGGAGAACATTTGGTCCCCAAAATGCCCCTACGTATTCTAATTGATAAAAAATATTATTAAGGATAATTTAATCTTAATAGATAAGTTGGGACCATATTGTGTTTATTTTTCTATTCTAATTATTATTATAATTTAATCTAATCCTATTCTAATTAGGAATTTATTCTTTAACAACGAGATAACTTTTAATTTTATTGAATAACTTAATCCTATTTTAATTAGTAATTTTTAATTTTATTATGATTAGGAATATAATTTAATAAATATTGAGATAGCTAACATTGGGACCATAGCTTAATTAAAATATAATATAATAATATAAAATATTTTGAAGATGTTTAATAGACTAACATCTACGTGTTAGTACACTAGAGAATGAAAAAATAAAAAATGAAAATCTTTTGAGTCATTTATATTAATTTTAATTATTAAATTACATAAGAATCGGAAAAAAAATTATTAGTTGATTATAAATTATTTATTTTAAGGTAAATCATTAAGGAATATTAAATATTAATTAACTAAATAGAAATATTAAATCAATTAGGAATCATAATATTAATCTAATTAACTTAAAATCTCATTATAAATAGGTCTTTTAGAGCTAATTGAGAGAAAACAAACATTGAGAAAAAACAAATGTTATATCTGGAGGATTAGAGAGTACAACAGTTCCAGTATAATGATACCGTGATTTTCTCGAAATAGTTGAAATTTTCAGTTAATAAATTTCAATAATGTAAGTGTATTTTATCTCTTGAAATTCTAATGAATTGACAATTTTTGATTTGTTTTATTTTATTTTATTAATTGATTTTCTTCTTCAATTTTTCACATTATAAATTTATTATCGTAATTGTATTTTAATTTTTCACGATTTTTACTGTTTTGCTTGCTACACTAATTTTCGAAAATTTGTACATTTATAGAAACTTTTTGAAGGTACTAATTATTTTACTCCTAATATTCTAATTAAATTTCATAGTTTAGTAATAAATATAATTTTATTAGTTTTATAATTTAAATTAATTTAGTTGATGGTTGTAACTTTTTTTTTAGAGTTTTTACATATTTTTGAATTAGAGAGCCTAATTATTATTATTTTTTTAGTTTTAACATTGCAATAATGATTTGATACCTTTTAGATTCACAAAGAACAAATATCAAAGAATGAAAAAAAATTAATTTAAGCACATAAAAATACATGTATCATTTTTCAGATATTCTATTTAACATTTTAATTAATTAAGTTTTTAAATTGACAAAAATATCATTAAAAATTTTAATTTTATTTTTTGAAAAATAAAGGTAATTTAATTGTGATTGTTTATGTCAATTTCCTATTTGAATCTAAATTCTGTTAGGAAGAAGGGGAAGGAAAACATTAGGTTCCTAAAACCTTCCTATCAAACTTATGGATTGACAAAAATATTATTAAGGACTTTAATTTTATTGGTGAAAAAACAAAGGTAATTTAATTTTAATTTATTATGTTAATTTATTAATTTTTGATAGGCAAATATTATAAACAATCTTATTCAATTTTTGACATTTTGTCTAATTATCATTATTGTTATATTAGTGTTATTTTTCATCAATATTAAATTGATAACAATTAGTAACATAGTTAGTAAATCTAGGGACTGCAAACAAAATCATAAAACAAAAATATAACTAATTCACCTTGTCAATTGATAATCAACTAGAGGAAGGGGGGCGGATATTGGGTAATTAATTAGCCCCGTCAATTGATATTTTTATTTCAATTATAAATTTTAATTAGTATAAAAATAAAATTTACCTAAAAATAAGATAAAATATTTATAATATCAATTGATGATTTCATGATAATATATCAATTTAGATTTATTTATTTTTACATTGATAAATCTAGCTACTGCTAGATTCTGACTCGAATATCACCAAATCTTATAAATTATATGTTAAATTAAAGAAAATATCATAAGAACTATAATTTTCATTGTTAGTTTCAAATTTGACCAACTATTTGGTCAAATCCAACCTAACAGTAACTTTAAGATTTTTAGCTATGACTTAGCTCAAACAATTTCATAAAACTTAAAATTAGTTAACTAAAATGATGAATTAATAAGAGAATTATAGATATACAAAAATTAAAATATAAATGAGAACAACGAGTTACGTATGACAAAAAATATATATGTATAAACGTAAAAATTATTAAGACAATTAATTATTAAATCAAATGAATTTACTACCGAAAAAATTAGAAAAAATAATAATGAACTGTGAAATTAAACTTAGATTTTAAAAATAATATTATTGTATAATATAAAATAATAAAATAATTTATGAGCAAAAACAATGAGTACAAACATGTAACGCACGTTAAAAAAAAATTAATTTAAAATAAGAAATTCAATTAATTTTACAAAATTATGTTTAGAATAAATTCTTAAATGAAAATTCATTTGTATTTATTTTCTAAAATACCCTTAACATAATAATCTAATAAAAATAAATAATAAATACCAATTTATATTTATTATTGAAATGACCCGTTAATTTATTTTCAAAAGAATTTTTATTTGAAATTTAATTGTAAATTTTCACCAATGAGAATTGGCCAAAAATAATATTTTATGCCGCGAACCGAATCAAAAACCGAATTTAAATAGTCTAACTCAGTTGAAAAATCCTTAAATCAAATGAAAATAGGCTAAATCGTTGGGTTAGACCAAATCAGTTCAAATTGAACCTAAACCATTTAATTAAAATAAATAATAATAATAATAATAATAATAAAACAATAATAAAATAAATTAATAAATTAATAAATAAAATAAAATTAAAAAAAAAAGAAGAAAAACTTTTTTTTTTCTCTCTCCTCTCTCTCGCGCGCGCAGCAGACTCCCCTCCCCATTCCCCTTCGCGTCTCCGGCCAACTGGCCATGGAATCCGGCAATCGAGCACCCAAACTTAAAGTGCTCGACGAGAGGAGGAAGATGATGGCTTTGGTTTGTGTAATCGGTGCCTGAACTGGTGGAGATCGCGACTGGAACGCAGTGATGGGAAGGAGTTTTCCGGCGATCTGAGCCGTTTTCGGCGACTCCAGGCCATGAGGTGGTCATCAATCGACTCCCCTTGACCACGCGAACGTTTCCCCTCCATTAATTCCGACGATGGAGCAAGGAGAACGAAACCACCATGAAAGACGGTGGTGCAGTCACTGTCGGGGCCTTTTCCGGCCAAATAAGGCACAAGCGGCACAAATTGATCACCGATTCTGAATCCCCATAGAATTTCAAACATTTTGATGTAAAGATCACCCAATTCTGGGCAAGTCCGATTTTCCGGCCACCATGCACGGTGGCGCAGGCGGCGGTCCGGCGAGACCTCCAAAAACCCAGAATGCTGCATTTCGCGCGCTGAACCCGAATCCGAAGTCCGATTTTCAATCGGTATAATTTATGTTTCAGTTATTTAAATTCAGTATAAATTCGAATTATAAATTAATACTGTTAAATTAAATTGGCTTAATTAAAATTAAGTAAATTACATGAAAATTAATTGCGAAATGAATTTCTAAATTCATTAGTGAAATTAGCCAATTTAAATGGATTACAAACAAA